>UZAF01016611.1:48222-70810 GCA_900617895.1 Haemonchus placei
GTTGCCCTCTTTTTTCAGTTCCAAAAAGAACTGTTGAAAAACAAGACGGGTATCTTTCCCACGTTTCTTGAGCGTACAGCTGTAGGAAGTATTGTAGAGGTGAGAGTTTGCTGATTCCATTACTTGTAGTCACCCCTATCGTTCCAAGTTATCCACGAATTGGAATTCCCGTCATTTTTCACTGATTTTCAGCTACGATACGGTGTTCTGTTCGAGAAGCAAATCGTTTTCACCCAAAAGTTGCTAATGGTGGAAAACGCTGGTGTAATCGAACAGATTCTTTTTGTAGCACCGCACGAGGAGTGGACGTTCTACACAGATCTTGGAGAGAAGAGGGTGAATTATTTGAAGACTGTATACGGTTTTCCGCATAGGACCTTACGATACTTGCATATCATATAGGTCATCCTCATTTTCAGGTAGATCTGGCCAAGTCTTCACAGTACATTGTTTACCAGAAGTTGACCACCCAAGCAAATATTCATCTTATGCAAACAATCAATACGCAAGAAATACGTTGGTATGTTTGATCACTACTAGGTAGAGTATAGGTTTTGTTTACCAGCTACTGGTCTACAAATTGTTTTTGTAGGACTCCGCAAACATTGCACCAGTTGAGCAGTGCATTCGGCAAGTTGCAGCAAGTATTTGATACGACTTGCAGGAATTGCAAGTAAGCTTCGTGTACTGTAATTCTTTTGGCCTACCATGGAAATGTTGTCAAAAAGTAAGGATGGGCCTCGAATTTATCATGAAAACATTTCAGAAAAGTGATGAAGGACTTCCTGCCACCCCTCATATTCGATTTCCGTAATTTGAAAAATGCCCTGCACGAGACGTGTCGTTAAAATGACCTCCGGTGCTGACATTGCCTCTACCACATGTTGCCCCGTTGATCATTGATTTCCTCGAAGGGTGCTGGTAACGTCCTAATTTGTCCCTATCTCGAGCCACTGCAGCCACACTGGGCTTTCCCCGCTCAAGGGACATGATGCGTATCGTTTCCTTTGTTTTGGTGTTTTAATAACTCTTATGATTAATTTATTTTGAAAGTTTTTTTTTGTTATATTTTCACTGTAAGATCTAATAGCTTAGCGTTGTGTTATCACCCGCTTTAATTCTTTCTTTTGGGACTGTTTTATGCAAACATCCATGACGTTGGTTCGGTTATGGATCGATGCTCTGCACGGGTGTGGATTAATGATAATTGTAATTTCTTTGTTTTACCTGTAATTTATAAATGCCCATTTGAAAAGCACGATTTTATTCGTGTTATCCTAGTATGTACATAAAGCATGTGGTAAAATTCACTCAATTTCTGTTACGAGTGGATGAATTGTGCGTTTTATCATCATCTTTTTGCTGCCAACCGCACTTTGTTGCTGTTATGATGTTTACTAAAAAATAAAGTTTCGATTCAGTGGTGTTTTTACTCATATATAGCGGTAGCTATGGCGAGATGTTCTTATTAGTCAATAGAGTAATCTCTATTAACTCTATTAAGTCGAAATCTCAACTCCAGAAGAACGAAGGTGTTATAGTGACAAATGGGGCACCACCCACACGAGTGGTTTGGGGATCGAATTCCGGATGGTTACTTGCCTGGGACAACCACGCCTTCTATCCCTCCGGAATGCTGTGATTGGCTCCAGACTTTTCGGGGACAACGGCTGACCATCCCAAGTTATTGTATGGACCGCATACCCATTCAAACGCTGCTGTGATTCTGAAACGAAGTCGAGAGCAGGGGCGCATTCTAAGGACAGGATATATTCATACTAGAGAGTTTATCCATCATGGTTCACGTATCAGTTTTGTTTGGCTTCAGCTCAATCTTGCATAAATTTCCAATAATTTTTTATATGTCTCTTTGAAATATTATTTTAGCTCTCTTATTTGGACACGCCGATTTTGAGCTGTAGGTTGAATATTGGCCCTTTTTTGTAGTACTACACGCTTACGGAGGGCTACGCTTATCAACTCCGCTAAGTGGGTGCGCTTCATAGGTGACGTTTTTGTAGTACCATGAAACCTCTGGGCAAAGTTGTAAGAAATTCAGTGGTTGGTAACTAAATAAAGGTCATCCGTGTACCCACAGGCTGCCTTTACTAAAAACCCCTCAAGCGGTAGCATGGGGAAGTGGCCGCTCCAAAAATGAAAAAGCATAGTCATCCGGCTGTGGGTCCCAGTCCAAATGCGATACGTCTCATGTGTTACGGGGTTGGGATCTATGTATTGAGATATGTATGTATCTCAACCTCAAATTACCATAAACCCCCATACTTTCAGTGTCTTAATGAAAACTGTGTTACATTTCTTCATTCTTTTCCCTATTTTCTGCTTGATGTTCATATTCTCAATGGGTGCTGCCCAAATTGACCTTTCTTAATATTCTGGTTTTCAGATCTGAAGGGGAATGGGCAGCGGCAGCGCGCAAGCATCAAGCCAGTATGAGGGAGTACTGCAACGTAGTAATAACTGTAAGTTAACTCTATTTGATGTTTTACCAGGAAATCCACCGTCCCTATTCCGAATATTAAAGGCTTGGTACTTCTTCGTCAGCTTCGAAATCGTGTAACGCGTCTGCATAACCTTTTGTTTCACTCGCAACCACCGAGCAGGGAAACTTGGCATGCATACTTTCGCCAGGTTGACCGAGTGGACAAGGATCTCCGTGATTGCTTTGAGTAAGTATTTTCTTTATATTTGCTATGCCAATTTGGAAAAGCCCCATTTTTTTCATCAAATGTAACTTTATGTTGTTCACGCACTTTTCGTACTTGCTCTGTTTACTATGTTCCCTTCTTACCGTTGAAAAGTAATGGCTATTACGAAATAACCTTTTAATCATATTTATAGTCGTTATACTTTTTTGATCATTTTCCTTTGCAAAGGCTTGGCAACTGTCTCTGGGGTACCGTCATTTCAGAATAAGACTTGAAAGTAACATATTGTCTGCTTTACAGGCAACCTATTCATTCTCTCATTTTTCTTACAAAGCTGATAATTTGTATGATTGCATAACTTAATTATAGTAATAATATAATTATGTATAATTTGTCCGCATAAGTATCCCAATAATGAAATAAGTTTGACGTTCATTTTATTGTAATTTCAGCAATCTGGAAAGCCATGCAAAAGGACTGCCGAATCAACTACCTCAGATCGAGCCTTTGAACCACCTACGCGCTGTGTTCCAGGTACAATCTCTTCCATTGAGAATCTTCGCATTAAATTTCCAGTGATGGAGAGATTTCAGGAGGAACAGCTTGATGTGCAAGTCGTAGAAACCGTCGAATCCATGATTATGACTGCATAAGTTATCAATAACAATATATAATTCTTCTGCATAAGTATCCCAAAAAAAAGTTTGACGTCCATTCTGCTTTGATTTCAGCAATTTGGAGAGCCATGCAAAAGGACTGCCGAATCAACTACCTCAGATCGAGCCTTTGAACCGCCTACGCGCTGTGTTCCAAGTACCGTATACTTCAGTCAGAATTTTCATCCTAGACTTTCTTGTGACTAAAAGAAGTTTCAGGAGGAACAGCTTGATGTGCAAGTCGTGGAAACCGTCGAATCCATGATTGATTGTGAGAACTGGAATGAAGGAAACTTTGTCGGTTTTTCGAGTAATCCCGTTGATTCAGGTTTTGCTATTTCAGTAAACTGTTTCAGCAAACCTACATGTATTTGGGTGAGTTTCTTCGACTTCAACGCCGTCGCCCTTCATGCATAGTCCCACGGCCATTGTCATGCTCTCATTGGGCTACTGGGATGTCACCTCATGCTCAATTCGAAACAGCCTTTGCACAGGTATGTTGTTTGCTGTTTGTATGTTGTCCTCTTTTTGCTTTCTTTTCTTTCTTCTTTTTTCTTTTGTTTGTAATGTTGCCCTCTTTTTTCAGTTCCAAAAAGAACTGTTGAAAAACAAGACGGGTATCTTTCCCACGTTTCTTGAGCGTACAGCTGTAGGAAGTATTGTAGAGGTGAGAGTTTGCTGATTCCATTACTTGTAGTCACCCCTATCGTTCCAAGTTATCCACGAATTGGAATTCCCGTCATTTTTCACTGATTTTCAGCTACGATACGGTGTTCTGTTCGAGAAGCAAATCGTTTTCACCCAAAAGTTGCTAATGGTGGAAAACGCCGGTGTAATCGAACAGATTCTTTTTGTAGCACCACACGAGGAGTGGACGTTCTACACAGATCTTGGAGAGAAAAGGGTGAATTATTTGAAGAGCGATTACGGTTTTCCGCATAGGACCTCACGCTACCAACATAAAATTATAGACCATTGTTACCTCCAGGTAGACCTCGCCAAGTCTTCACAGTACATTGTTTACCAGAAGTTGACTACCCAAGCAAATATTCATCTCATGCAAACGATCAATACGCAAGAAATACGTTGGTATGTTTGATCTAGTAGTAGTGTATGGGTTTTTACCAGTTACTGGTCCACAAGTTGTCTCTGTAGGACTCCACAGACATTGCACCAATTGAGCAGTGCATTCGGCAAGCTACAGCAAGTATTTGATACAACTTGCAGGAATTGCAAGTAAGCTTCATGTACAGTATTTATTTTGACCTGCCATGGAAATTTTGTTAAAAAATGTAATAAAGGACCTAAAACTTTCAATGACAGCGTTTTCAGGAAAGTGATGAAGGACTTCCTCCCACCACTCATCTTCGATTTCCGTAATTTGAAAAACGCTCTACACGAGACGTGTCGTTGAAATGACCTCCGGTGGTCACATCGCCTCTACCATGACCATGTCCCGATGATCATTGATTTCCTCGAGGGGCGCTGGTAACGTCCTAATTTGTCCCTATTTCGAGCCACTGCAGCCAGTGGGCTTTCTCTGCTCGAGTGACGTGATGCGTATCATTTCCTTTGTTTTGGTGTTTTAATAACTCTTATGATTAATTTATCTTGAAAGTTTTTTTTGTTTTATTTTTCATTTTAATCTATCCTATAGTTTTGCGTTGTGTTATCACCCGCTTTAAATCTTTTTTTGGGACTGTTTTATGCAAACGACCATGGCGTATTTCCGGTCATGGATCGATGCTCTGCACGGGTGTATGGATTAATGATAATTGTAATTTGTTGGTTTTACCTGTAAGTTATAAATGCCCATGTTAAAAAGCACGATTTTATTCGTGTTATCCTAGTATGTACATAAAGCATGTGGTAAAATTCACTCGATTTCTGTTACGAGTGAATGAATTGTGCGTTTTATCACCTTTTTGCTGCCGATCGCATTTTGTTGCTGTTATCATTTTAACTAAAAAATAAATTTTTGATTCAGTGGTGTTTTACCCATATATAGTGGTAGCTACGGCGAGATGTTCTTATTAGTCAATAGAGTAATCTGGATTAAGTCAAGAACTCAACTCCAGGAGGACGAAGGTTTTGTAGTGACAAATGGAGCACCACCCACACGGGGGTTTGGGGTTTGAATCCCGAATGGGTATTCACATAGGACAACCAAGACTTCTATCCCTTCTATCTTTATGGAGTGGAGTGTTCAGTACTTTACATGTCGGGAGGATAAATTCATTGGCTTGCAAATCGGATGACCATCCAAAGTCATTGTATAGACCGCATACCCATTGAATGCCGCTATGATTCCGAATGGAATTCGAGTGCTGTGGCGCTTTCTGAAGACAGGTAGATCATTTCGGCTTCAGCTCCATCTAACAATATTTCCCAAAAATTTTTCATATTTTTTTAATTTTTTTTCATATTTTTTATTTTATTTTAGTTCTCTTATTTTGATTTTCCGACTTCAAATTGTAGATAATGAGATAATTGTCCATTGATATAATGACAATTTTGCCATTTATTTAGTTCCAGAATTTTACTCCATACATGTGCAAAGTCTCCTAACAACTGATACTTTCTAGATCACTGGTAACAAGCAAAGGAAGACATCTTTATTGATTCGGACAATCTGTTCAGTATAAGTTTCAAGTTAATTTCATTATGAGTTTGAAGTATAGGATCAGCCCAGCTTCATCATTTAATCACCCATAATCATTAAGCCCAATTTCAAGGAATGGAACAGCTCGTTNATCTGTTCAGTATAAGTTTCAAGTTAATTTCATTATGAGTTTGAAGTATAGGATCAGCCCAGCTTCATCATTTGATCACCCATAATCATTAAGCCCAATTTCAAGGAATGGAACAGCTCGTTACAACATTGTGAGAACACTATTTTGTACTGTAACTAAAAGTCTAATTCAGAAGTAAAGTAAGTGAAATATGGATAGATGGAAAGGAATAAGTGAGAATAATGAGTGCTCCTATTAAAGGGCCGACAGGAAAGTAAGTGAAGTATGACTAGAAAAGGAATGAAAGAGATCAAGCATTAACGTGTACACCGGTTGTTGATCGAACGGATCCAGCTCGTGATTTCAGAAGCGGTGTGCGTTCCGAGATCGATTGACGTGTGTTCGCCTGAAATGTCTTTGTTTTTAAGGAATTATTTATTTACTTATTTATTTGTTTGTTTGAGGAGGTCAAACAAACATCGAATAGTCGGCTTTTATGTGGAAGTTTCGAACGAATACGCGTCAGAGTGCGCCGTGCTTTTCGCCCACACTCCCATTAATCAGGGTGTCTGCATGCAAAAAAAGAGGTACTTTCTGGTCAGTTTTTATATCTTCCCAAATATTTCCGGCTCCGAACCATAGCAGGAGGGATAGATCTTATTCAAAGAGCTGAAAAGTGGAGCCGACCAGAATCACCAACCATTTCAGTTGGTGAGCCTTGCGCCACATTTTTTCTGCCGGTACAAGTTCAACAAACCGTTGAGCATGTATGAAGTCTAGTTGATGCAGACAGAACTAAGAAGAAGTGAAGAGTAGCACTCACCCGTGAACGAACTTCTTCTTCAAAGTTGTGTACAATTTCATAAACGGGAAGTTGCTTTGTTTCGGGTAGATTCCTGAAAATATACTTGAGAGCGTTCCTCATACTATCAGGTATTTCTCGATAGGTATNCAGAACTAAGAAGAAGTGAAGAGTAGCACTCACCCGTGAACGAACTTCCTCTTCAAAGTTGTGTACAATTTCATAAACGGGAAGTTGCTTTGTTTCGGGTAGATTCCTGAAAATATAGTTTCGAGAGCGCTCCTCATGCTATCAGGCATTTCTCGATAGGTATTAGGCCTATACATCGAGCCGCACGGATGTTTTCTTGCATAGGAAAAACTAGTGCTGTAGGGTAGGTACATATAAGGGTCACTGTAGTTGAAGTTGAGCGTTTATAGTTCTTACAATAATTTAATTCTAGGAGTCAAAAGGTGAAAGGATATTCGATAGAACCCAGAGTGGGGCTTATACCCCGCTCAATCGATTTTTCGAGAGTTTGGCGAGTATCATGACAGCGGCGGGTGTTCCTCGAAGCGCGATAATTGGTCCTTGCCTTTGGCCAATCAGAGATGAATGCCGTTTTTGTAAGCCGAGGATGAGTGGTTGTTAGCTTAGCAATCCTTCGATTGATTTTAGTGTTTTATTATTCGGATAAAGTTTACTAGGTCTGCTTTTGATGCACTTAATTATAGGCATTTCTTCACAAAAAAAAANAAAAAAAAACACAACCCCAAATTTCGTGTAAATGTCTCTAAAAACACTCGTGGAAAAAAGCACATGCCCTGCCTTTCAGCCTTACCTGATAAGATAACCGATCAGGAACGGTTGACAAATAAGCATGGGAATGTAGATAGCTGGCGCAAAAAGCGCATTCATCACCGGGAATGACGTCATTATCGGTATTGTGGACGCCAGTGGAACAAATAATAGCACCTGAGCAGGAATTTCATGAAACCCCGCAAAACACCTGCTCGCTTCGTAGAAAACTTGCCTGGGAGACTGCAACACGAGCAGCTGGTGGTATAAGTTCAGCAATTAGCAATGAAGCCACGGCTCCTGCTCCTGTGCAGGTGATCAAATCCGAAGCGAATTCGTTGGCTGTTGCTGGAAACTCATAATTACACATTACTGTAAACGTACCCCAAGAGGAATATAGGGTCAAGGTGTTGATATTGGGGCGTGAGTACTTCTCCCCGAAAATCGCGTCGCGCACGCCGCACGAGATCGCGCGATACGCTATGAAGGGGAGGTTTGAAGTCCTAGTGGAAAGTTTCGATAGTCGCCGAACATCCACTGCTCTTGCCGTTGGAATTCGGGGAGAAGTACTGACACGGTGATATTTGCCAGGCGGAACGGAGTCACCGATTGCGGGGACCGGTCAGAACTCAGGGACTTTCGTTTTCGCACCAAGAATCGAACCTTTCGCACTTACCCATAACCATAGTGACCCATGACGGGGATGTAACGTAGACTAACAGCTGAGCGGTGAACATTACGAGGATTTTGAGGAACCTGAAAAGCAAAGACTCTTTAACAGTGTCAGTGTAATGCTGTATTACTTGTTATAAAACTGTCCTGAAAAACTTACATGATACTGGACGCAATGAATACGACCGGCCTACGTCCGAATTTGTCAATTGCAAAAGTACTGAGAAAAGTTAGTGGGGTCATCAGTAAAGTACTCATCCAGCTTAGCATTAGCGACTGAAATACGAAAACGTTTGATAAACATTTTCTTTTTTTGATTATTTCAATAATTCAACATGAAAAGAAGCCATCAATTGGGATGTTTAGGTGCGTCGCGGTTACGCGGGACATGTGGCTTGTCATGAGAAACAATCGATACTGCCGGAGCACTAGCGGCACCAAATGTCCGCGTTGTAAGCAACCGCACAGAGCATTGGTGGGATCGAAGTAAGTTGGTAATAATCAAATGGGTTTCAGCTCCTCGGCTACTTTCTGGTTCAACTCCAGTTAAACTCCCTACATGAAATGAATAGTAAGTCATTTACTTCATAACACACATACGCCGGCCATGCGTGCCTAGGACGTTTATGCTTGTCGGATTGCCTAAAATCACCTACAGAGTAGATACCACGCTCACACCGCAAAATACCAAGCAATTCTGTGCATAGAACGGTTTGAATGGAGCTTTCTTTTGGAAAATTCAAGCTCGTGACTTGTTGATCTCAGTATTGCCAAATTCAGAGCAGGATAGTTCGTGCTCCGGACGTACATCAAGCGCAGACTCTGTTTATGAATAGTGAAAGTGAGCAATCACCCTACCTGTTCGACTGAGAATCCTACAGATGTATGAATTACTACAGAGTATGCTCTCTCCAGCGGCACCGGAGAAATGGTGAACATCAATTGAAGTATCATAATAACTTTCATAGCCTGAAATCTGTAGACGAAGCACATTAATCAATACATCTCATTATATTTTCACTAAATGTTAAACTACTTTGTTATGTTATCTGTGAGAATCGATTGAATCGTACTAGTTCGGGTCCCGACACCGCTAAAATAAGCTTGACAACGAACGGATGCTTCAGAATTCAAACTCTCGAAAGCACTGTCCTCCTTATCAACATTTTCGCAATTCTGTTGCTCCTCTAGACAGAAATTTTTCGAAGAGCGCTACTTTTTTTTTAAAAAAACATGCTCTCGGTTTCGCATTGCACGCACCGCAGCCGCACGCGGCTGAGCTCGGTTTACACCAGATATCGGCTCCCAAGAAAAATTCACCGCAGCGGAAGATGCAACCACAAAAGCTTCCCCGTTTACCATATAACTGTATAGGTCCGTGATTTATTTAGTCGTACCTCTTTAATTGTCTCATCGTGCCATGCTTCCCTGATAGATAGATTTTTATTAGTTGTCAGATGTGTTTCAAGACATAACGAAGTCATCGCCTTGTCTGTGAAAATGTGCCGATATTGATTGAATCAACCAAATGAAGAGCGGTTTCACCTGGATTTTCTCCTTCTCCATGATAGAAACGCATGGCTTCTGCGGCACCAGCCTTATCACCATGTCGAACCAGCCACTTTGGAGAGTCAGGAATGCTCACGGTAAACAGATACATCAGGATACACCTAAAAATTGATTAATAAGTACATTACAGGAATAGGAAGTTTCAAAAGGCTGGTAATGAAATGCCTACATAATGGAAGCGATCCCTGGAACTATTGGCCAAGCCGAATTCGATCCAAGAACAGATGGCAGGCACATCCAGTACCTTGAAACTAGTTTTTCACAAAATAATCAGATCCGCATATTTGCAAGCGTGCTATAGTTGTATAAACTTGTGTTTCGGTAGTCCTGACATCTATAGGTTGGGTTTTCGCCGAGTATAGGTTAACTGATAATCCACATCATGCAAATTTGCGGGGACTACATTTTGGAAAATGAGAAACAGATAGGGAGGAAGGGAGTTAGGTTCAATTTTCGACGCTTTGTATTGCATAATGCTCGTCGAAATTAATTTCTCCCTGTTATTGACTCCACTTCAATTTCTCAAAGGTCCAAGTAAGACGATGCGATTCCAATTCGCGGGTGGACTAACGCCGCGACGCAACCGCGTGCGGAATTGTTGCCTTAGTGTTCACTCGAAAGCAGTCTTTCAAAGAATAGTATGATATGAAGACTAACATGAGTAAGCTGGCCAACATATCTCCCAAGTGAAGCGCGACGGATGCGAATCCTGAAAAGTTTAGAAATTAAAAATTCACTGCTACTTAGGACAAATGAATGAACTGTCAGTGGTTCGGCCAAAGTCCTTACAACAAGTTGGTTTGGTAGAGGAGAAACGAGCAGTTTAATCGATTCGTGTAATCGATTCGCCGCGCGCGGCAGTCCCGGACCATTCGCGTCGTTATTACAGTTCTAGCGTTCTTCATATAGTTCACTCGATATGCGATTATTTATGGCATGACTCAAATGTGAGTTCTTTGTTCCTGTATTTCTTACTTACTGCTCCACTCAGCTATATTCCATCGCGCGCGGCGTCCAAGTCGCCGCGAAGCGACGATTTCGATTCAGCTGCACTACACCCCTATTGGTAATTAGAGACGTTCTCTCCATAGAATTTTTGCGCGTTTCAGTACTCGAAATGATGTTGATAATGATGTTTCTGACTAGTTTAGAAGTAGAAGGAAACAGAAAATCGTAAAGTCATGGCCTGCTGGATAGTGGCTTTGTTGGTTTTTACTCGTACCTGAAGGAACCCCTCTGCGAGGACGTTATCGCCGTTATTATTTTTACATTTGTTATGGTTATTACATTTATTTTATTATCGTGATTCGCCTACAGTATCCATTGAATCACTTGATCGATTTCTTCAGGATGCCAAATTACAGCAGTAATCAGGCGAGGGTAGCTGTAATAAATAGTGAAAAAATGCTGTGATATGGCGAACATGCGGTAAATAATTAATTTTTTCCCTCTTAACTGGCAATATAATGAATCTGTTCAGCAGATGTGAGCAAACCCCTTCCACAGATGTGCAGTTTAACAAAAAAGTGGTAAAGATGAAAAATTGATCTCGCAATTCATCTGGGGACCCACTTGATCTCAGCCTTACAATAACTAGTAACATATTTTTCGAAGCGTTTTTTCGGTTAGAGGCAAAGTTGAATATTTTATTTATATGCCCTGTAAACATTTTTCTGATCAATTTTGTCCACTCTATTTTTTCTACCTTGTTTTATTTTTGTATTTATTTTAAATATTTTATCTCAGGTATCATGTAAAAATAAGTCAGAATTTTCATCTTATATTTGATTGTTTTTTTTCCCACCGACATATTATTACCATTCATTTTATTATTATAAGAATTTAAAGGCAAACCTCTGTGTTCATCTGGAGCGCATTCTGTCACAAAAAGTGTGACCACGACGAGCTTGATCGGGATCGATAAGCCAAGGAGCAGTTGTCCTACGACGAACAGCTCAGCACTCCCCAACCATCCACCGAAGCCTTGAAAGGCACATGATGTGATCCCGAGAAGAAACCTGGGAAACGATAATAGCTATTGAGGTCCTGAAACGAATAGAAGCTACCTTAGCTGAACAGCGACGAATTTCCTTCCACGACTATCCATTAATGGCAAAATCCATACCACACTTGACAGGATCCCAATCGCCGTACTCACAGATACCAAAGTGGGTATCGATGACAGCCTGAACAGTATTGATCGAAAACCCCATAGGGAGGAGGAATCTGTGAAGGATCTTTTATTTGTGACAGGCAACCCTACCAACGTAATCCAGTAGCCTACTCAGTTCCTCTCATTGTCATGGGATAATAGCAGTGGTNGGTTCCCTGAACGCCCACTTCAGCTCTGACCCTTCACGACGCTCAACATACAGATCGGATCTGGGCCAGAGCCGTTCTTCGGAGGCCCGGCCACCTACCAGGCGATGCTTTCGTCTATCTACACATTTTTTAAAGAAATATTCGAGCTCTGTAATGTTTGTGTGGTTATCCTGCTGGCCTAGGTTTGGCTCACGGACCGCTTCGTGGCAGTAGAGCCCTCTACCGCTCTGACCTTATGTATATTGAAAGAATGAAGAAAATTGAAAGAAATTTACTTACGCGGTAACATCAAGTTCTATGCCGTAATGCCGAATGAAGGTTTGATTGTAGAGGTTTGCTAGAGGTCCAGGAAGTGCTGAGAATAGTGCCAATTGTAGATCAGTGAATGCTCCGAAAATCATGAAGGCAAACAGTGCTCTCGCAAATTGCAGGGTAATCATCCTGAATGTAAACAATTTAGGTTGTATTCCACAGTGGAGCTGTATTCCACATTTTATCGCTCATAGGAGTAACGGTTAACTGCTGCGCGCAGTTGCGAAGCGGTTGGCGCGAGATGAAGGCTATCGATCGATGTGTGACGCTCGGTAATCTCGCCACAAATGATGGGTAGGGAACAAGAGTATATTGAAGCTATTCATTCAGGGCACAATTTAGAGAATACGAGAAAAAAAATCAAACTGGAAATAGCGGAAGGGAATAAATTAGATCAGTGAACAAGAAATTAGCTCCACTGATGATTGCTTCCAGGGAGCATAGATGCTTCTTCACGCTTTTGTACAAATGCCTATTTAATAGGATTCTGATAAAGGTTACAGTATAAAAAAGATAAATGAACGAAATTGAGCATCTTGAAATGAACCAGTCCACTTAAGAAAAACAAAGCACTCAAACGGAAGAAACTAAAGAGGAAATAATCCGATCAGTAATAAGTTCGTGGGCACCTATTTGATGTTTGGTCAACTACGGCCACAAATCATAACCAGTCCTGCTATGCTCCAATGGCGCCATCAAGGACTTATTTTTCTCGACTGGACAAAGTAGGGCGTTGACTGGGAGACCTTAATCTGCCAAATTCCTTAAGTCTCGAGTGTTGTTCTGCCGAATTCCTTAAGTCTCGAGTGTAGTACTTGGCCAGGACTAGCCATACTGAAAGGTAGGAACTGTATACACAAAAACGGTCTATAGTTCAGTCCTTATCTCAAAGAAGTTGCATCTGTTGGGAAATGAGTCTTGCTGTATCAGGCACAATGCCCAGTTTCAGCAGAAAATAGAATTCTAGTAAACTAGAGGGGTTATTATAAATAGCTGTACACCTCTGATGGTGATTGAAAAAGATGTCCACCAAAAGACCCACTCAACTTGTCATTTCATTAAAACAGTACCTAAATTCATTTTACGTGAAGTAATGGTGACAAAACAAAGTAGTTTTGTTTTAAATTGCAAACACCGCCTACTCTGGATAAGAAAATGGCTTGAGAGAGGGCCTCATCGTTTCAGACATTTAGGTGCAGCCTGCTTGGCCCATCTATAGCTCGTGGGGCACGTTCCGATTTCTACTCCATGCTGACTATTTTGCCTTTTTTTGCCTACCGGGTAGTAGGGTTTACAGCATTAAGACAATGACAGCTTAAACCTTGATTCTGTTTTTCAGAAATTAGCCGGAAAAAAGTAGAGATGTGTAGGATGGAGTCAGTAGTTTTAGCTACTACAAACCGAGTGAAGTAGGTGTCTCACCCAAGCATCTTGTACACACTTGTGAGCTGTGCAAGCCTCTTGAAATGGCTGCAGCTACTACTTTGATGAGAGTAAGACATTAGGGAAACAGTTAATGAGAGCATGACTCATGAGGGAGAGAAGGAAGCGATAAGGAGGCAAACTGGAGGATTGAACCATGCCCAATGGGCTTCGAAGCTGAATTGTGTGAATTCGAAATGAAGTTTTAAGCGTAGTTCAGCGAGTGTTACTCGTAATATGTAGCTGTTGACGCTTGTCCTTATTATCCCCGACCACTGAAAACAGTCCAGTAAAAAATGTCTGAAAAAGTCAAACATCTGAGAATTTTGGGTCATAAGAACTAACGAAATAATCACTGAACCCTTATCTTTTTTGCTGATACGGCGGATGTTCTAGGAAGTGTTTACGCTATTCGCATTTGCAAACATCATCTTGCTTGTGAGACAATGCAATATTCCTTGAATTCAGATTTACAGTTCAGGATTGAAAACTTTCCTAACTTGTAAACTCACAGAGAGATCGCTCCAAAGGGTAAGATGGTAAATATCTTCGTTATATCGTTCGAATGTGTATGCGCCCTAGACAATAATCAGCGGATCTGCGAGTCACTGCTTTTATCCTCTCAGACTACTCTAATAGGTGGGCCTCGAAAAGCCAAAAGACAGTAATGGCCTGGGCGAGTATCGATCTGGCACTTGACCCTATACCGTGAGTGTGCGATAGTGCATCACTGGCCACTACACCATATTCCTCCTTTTTTCGACTATATTAAAAAATGTGAGTAATCCTACCTAACCTTAATACCAAATTTTGTTTGACTTTGCAATTATCGGCTTCAATTCATCGATGTGAATCTTATCAATTGACTCAAGGATTCTCGGCTCCAATCGTAATGAACTTTGACATGAAAAACTAAATATCTGTGAACAAAACAAAATTTTTCTGTCTGAATCGAGAAGAACGGGTGTGGTGCGATTCACGCGCCAATATAATGAGGTCATCGAACAAAACACGCTAAAACATCATGCCTACCATCATAATGGAGGAAATAAGAACTTATAGGTAGAATAAGTGAAAAAATGACCAACTATGCACGTTTACAGAAGGATTGCATTCTCAAGGATCAAAAAATTTGAGGTTTTTCTTATTTTGAACGTTTGACAAGCAAATTGACGAACTATGGTGTGAGTTCCTAATCTCGAAGGGGCTTTATGGCCATAGTGAAGATATTTCTCTAATTCATGGTGAAGCCGTGGACTACTGCAAATTTATTTGGTCCACCTCAACAGAAAGGTACTGAAGCAATGCTGCGTGCGCGAAGAGCTCTAATGGGGTCACGCGTGAATCGCGCGCCCCCCGAGAAGAACCATGAATCCCTGATTATCGTTTTGGGTGTCCCTGCTCATCTCGTAGATTCATAAAGAGCTCCAAAGAAGCCCATACAAGCTCCCATCAGCCCGTTCCAAAGCTACCACATGCTGCTACCAGGTAATACTAATAATTTTAGAAACATTTCAATTACTCCTTGTCGGGACCATCGCAAACAACCGGTTATTTTAAGCTCGAGAGGCGACTTCAGGGGAAAAAGTTCGACCACCTAGCCGCGGGGCCACCCTGGTGTTCGTTTGACGTCATGAGGGATCTAGCCAGTAGCCGCCTTGGCCAACGGTCATCCCAAAATCGCATGACGTGTTGGCCCCGATCTTCGATTCGTTATCATTACTGCAGCCCCTTTGGCCTTCGAGCAATCCACCGGACACCATGTTCCGATGTTTAGTAATTTTATTTATTATTACTATATATGGTTGATCGTAACTAGAGCGCATACTTACATGCTTTGTACTTTTATACATCACCTTCCTATTATAATATCTTAGTTAACAGGAATGAAGGCTTCGTTATGTAGTTCTCGTTGGGAGCGGTCCTCGGGCCATGCTAGGTGATATTCAAAATAGTAGTTGACTCATCGTCGCGAAAAACCGAAGTTTTTATGAAATGACTTTTGCCCAGAGGGATGTCGCCCATCACGTTTTCGGTTAACAAACCGTGGAATGAAGATCTATTTGGGACCTTTCCAAGTTGATTTCGGCTTTGTTCCGTCTTTTGGGAGCCACATTAAAGCGCAATTGCTGAAAGGTAGCTGCAGATATTAGAGCGTTAAGAAAAATGGGTGAATGGTGGAGGGCTAGTTTTCCTGAACTGCATGCCATATGACAAAACGGCAAGTTAGGCCAACCACACAGGACATAATGAACTTTGAGAGACGATGTATCTGTAGCCGTCTGGGTGTCTCCCGCATTAGCGCACTATTCGTTCGTTCTAACGCTTCATCGTGAATGGTGCAGCCTTAGCAAGGCCGTCACAACACGTCCACTTTTGGGCGTGTACGTCGGCTGAGCCGGTTTTTGAGTACTTGTAACGGCCTGTCGAGGTCGTTTTCCGCTCTTATAAGGCCCTCGTGCTATGCTTGTAGGTAACAGGCTCATCTCGAAGGGAACCCTCAGAAACCATTTTTGTCGTGAACGGTGCGTTTGAGCTGAGTAAGTGTAATCATGATGATCACACTTCAAGGGATGTTTACCGATTGTCCAATCCCGCTGATCCCACTGTGAACAACGATCGATGTGTGTTTTGTTAGTGTGACGTTTCGAATTTCACGACAGCCGGAGACGTTGTAAACTTGTTCCGAGGGCCGTATAGCTGATGTGATCAGATCAGAAGTCGTCAAGACCTTGGAGTGGCCCTCCCACTCTTTTCCCATATTTTTCCCATATTTTTTGTCTTCAATATGTAACCTACCTACTCAGTAGCCCTGAACAACTTACTATTTGACAGTATAGGGCATTACCTATCTTGTTGTAACGAAGATCTTCGCCTTCGATGCATGCTTTAACGAGTTCAGAAGGTTTTTCGGATCCCCGTCGTTAGGGTCCACGAATTTTGATTTTTTTTCGCTCTCTTTGTTCCGCCTCACGACTATCTTGAAGCATCTACCGTAGTTGGACGTGCTCCTGGACAGATTAGACGGCTACCGTAATCGCGTCAGCATAGGATGGGCTAAACGCCAAACTTGGGCTGGAATGAAGACAGATTTCCGCTGCTTCACAAGAGCTCTTTTGCAATCAGTCCAGCGATAAAAAGACTTTTTCGGATAATTCCCCATCTGGGGCCAATAAATGGCTCCTTAAAACCCCATCCGGGCCGATAAATCGGCTTCTTAAAAGTTGGCAGATTGAGCGAACACATGTTAGGCTTCATGAAGAATTGTCTGCCTGCATTAATTGAGCACCCTCAGGGCTCTGCTACGAATTGCTCGATTTTAGCACGTGTGGCCCTCCAAGTGTGAAGTCGTTTATCACGAAATATTACACCAAGAAGTGTCTGAGGCAATTATAGGGTGACTGCTGGAAAAAAAGTGGTCCTGAACAGATTTCTTGGCATTTTCTCAAGGTTTTCTCTGGCATTAGACATTTGAAAATTTATGGATTGCGTCGTTTATGAATCATTTACCTTTTGTTCAAATGGTCGAAGATAGGGCCAATAGCTGTAGGCCTCTCTTCCGGCATAGGCCCTTCCCAGGGCTTCCTTTCCGCTCCCGAGGCACCTTTTTTTGGTAAACGGTCCATAGTCCATGAAATATTTCCCATTCATTCTACAGTCCTTTCCGCTCCCGAGGCACCTTTTTTTGGTAAACGGTCCATAGTCCATGAAATATTTCCCATTCATTCTACAGCCATCCTATTCTAAAAAGTTATTTACCTTCAGACAACCTCAAAACAGTAATTGGTAATGAAAAATAGCAAAAATCTCCATTCCCATTCCTAAGCGATAATCGAGTATACAAGATAGTAACTACAAGTAGTTCGATGAGGTGAACTTCCACCTTGATATGACGATATTTTCGATTTTACAAGTCCAGTATAGCCCCGTAACTTGTATAGAAGTTAGTAGGGATAAAGAAATATGGAAATAGAAGCGAGATGCATGGCCTATCCTCATCAACTCAAGGCTCATCATCCTACTATCTCTTCTATCTTTTTTTTTACAAAATTATCCTGGGTTTTCATAGCTTCGGGACTGTTATCAGTGCTTGGCTAAATTTTATAACATGTAATAAATAAATAGCCATCAATCAATACGCCAATAAAAACGTCCCATCTGCCCGGAATTGATTTGTTATTAATGACAATGCCCATAGTGTAAAGCGGCATGGGCGATTTTGAAGTGAACGATTCCAAGTTCGCCTCCTATCACTTCATATTACATTTTTACACACAATAATTCACACAACTTCTCACTTTGATAACTGGTAATGCACATGCTGTAGGATTGATGTTTTCCGGAACAAAGCCCAATTCCACTTGAAAACCTTTCGAGAAATTGCGTCAGTGACATATGGGCGTTTCTGACAGCTTATTCCTACTGTCAAAATTGATATGCTCATATCGAGGACATAACTTTGAAGTACATCTTGGTTACTGAGTACGTTTTCAAGGTTCATCCTGTACAACGTCCAATACGCTTCTGCGTTTATACAAGTTTAGACGCGCGGAGAGTTTGCCCTTAGATAATCGATCCCAATCAATGAAGCGATTCGACTATTCTAGACGTCACTGAGTAATATCCAAAATTTTATGTCTCTTATAAATCTTTCCGTGTTTCCGATTCGAAAAATGAAACAGAAAAAACGCTCGTACCATGCTGAGGGCCATTAATATTATGAGCATGAAACGGGAATTTGCCGAAATGTTGGAGGTGCAAAAAAAGTTTTGCTTGGTTTAGCTGCTTTGAAACGCATCTTCATCAACATTTTTACATTGATCAATACTAATATTAATACCAACACTTTAAAAACAGGACTATGGTGTTAATATTGCATTTATGTGAGTGTTGGTTTGTAAAAAATGACAGCAAATCTTTGCAAATTTTTGCGATCGACGGTTATTGTTACCGATGACGCTTGTCCCCTGACTGATTGCTATTTTATGACTTTGAAAGAATGTCACATCACTACTTCAAAAGCCTGAGCTGGACCTATGAGGGGTTTGATTTTTATATTTGATTTTTATAATTATTATCTTCTATTCACCGGTATCACACGCGCATGGTCCTGGGATCGAATCTTGGATCGGTAGCTGCCGATGGCAATCGGGCATTTCATCCTTCTGAAGTCGTATGATGGATCTGGGAGGATGAAAGCACTACTTGTAGATAGACTGGCCGCCGAAAATCATTGTATGGGCTGGTACACGTTCAAAACTCAGCTACGATTCTAAATGGGAGCCCAGTGAGGGGCGCATTAAGGACAAAAACAAAACGAAACAGATATCTCCAAAAGTTACATCCCTGTATTATTGTTACCTTGATCGAAATTTTTATCTTTTCAAATTTTTTTNTTTTTTTAAAATTATTGCCGACTGCTATTATAGTACTGGCTCTGAAAACATGTCAAATTACCAGTGATAACTGGTAAGGGGACTACCGCTGGATCACTCTTCTAACAAAAACTCCGAGCCTGATCGAGTCACCTAGGCAAAAGTGATCTAATCTTTCAGTGAGACTCGATCGGGGGTGATTTATGAATCGAGCTTGAGACAAATTGGATGCCGTAGTCAATTGAAGACTCATTGATCGGTTCTGTGTGATAAATCCTCGTAAAAAGTATTTTTTCGTATTTCCAAATAATTTTCGCAACAATTTCACAACAAACTTTCAATCTCCGTAACCTGAAGGCCATTTGTTTTTCTTTGCTGACGAAAAAAAATTGGGCGCTCAGCGTTCGGAGTGTACACTGTGGAATGTTGTCTTATGTATTAATCTCCCTTATTTTGACATTTGTCCGTGGGTTTTTTCTCCCCTCACTGACGCCCAGCTGTTCACCATTCATCAGCGATGTTTGTTCATCATGTTCCATCTCTTGTCATTATTTTCTTGAGCATGTGTGAAAAATGGCTCAATCCATCACCAATTTATAAATAAATCCATTTGAAGATAGGCTGTATACAATTTTTTTTGATTTGATTTACAGTTTTGATTCACAGTACAGTTTTAATAAAAAAGCCGAATGGTCCATAAATTTGTCAATGCCTTGTCTCTGGGGACAACCTGCACAGGTAGTATGGCACCGTACGCTGTTCAGGCTGCAGTTTTCCAAAAGAATGGGGTTCCTTTCAGTATCGTTTAGAACATAAAGTAAAAGTAAGAGTAAGTAAGAATAAAAAAGTCAAAATTAGTAGGAATTAGGAAGACTGACATGGTTACAAGTTTTTTCTCAGCCAGTTGAATGAGGTTTTACTATGCTGTTCCTGAAGGTTTATATAGCATTACGCTTAATCTGCACCTGTGAAGGCCAGGGGCTAGGTGGTTTCTATGGCCTCCAGCTAAACGATCAGGCAGGGACTTGGGTGTAATGAGACTCCTATGACTACCAGGTGTTGAAAGTCTGCAGCAAGGTAACTCCAGCCTTGTCAACCACCCTGATTGTGAGAAATCTTTTTTATACCCTACTTATTAGTTTTTTTGTTAAGTGGTATTTGGTATATTATAATACTTATTATATATTTATAACGTTATCGTATTCTTTTGTTCCCCCTTACCCTATTCATGAGCACGGAGGAAATTATTACCAAATTTGGCTTCCGTCTAGGGCAGGTGCGATTATTCTCCCACCCCCTTAATTTAAGGGATTTTTTTTTGAAATGTCAATATTCATAGTACTTTATTGAACTGGTAAACTATGTGAACGGAACCTTAGAATATGGGAATTCCTAAAATGGTGTGTTTGTTAATTTCTTATTTCGTCATATTTGCTGAGAATGTTGGCTGCCACCATAAACGAAATCGTACCTAATTCCGTGAAAAATCAATATTCGTACTCATCAGGTCTCTCTTATTACTGTTGATAACTACTACGAACATCAGATCACTGGCTGCTATTAAGCCGTCATTTAATCTAATTATCATTAGCATTATTTATTTTGTTGACTACATATTTTTCTTTGTTGATATGGCCAAAACGTCAGAGATGTTTATGCGATCAATGTTTATGTGGAAAAATCGATGGCCGCTTGGAACAAATGTACGCAGTAACTTTGAGCTGAAAACTCATAAAACAAAAACTATCCTATCATTTTTATCCTGAATAGGGACACCTCTAGGGGGCCTTTCATGAAGAGCTCTAGGACCATATCATACTTGAGCTTCAGTATCGCAATCATAGGCACCATTCACAATGAGAGTGGTTCATGAGATATACCGCTAGGACAAATTTGTGGCCCCCTCGTACACCACATTTGGCGCTATCATGTCGGGAAATAGCCTAGGAAGGGCGTTNTAGGGACACCTCTAGGGGGCCTTTCATGAAGAGCTCTAGGACCATATCATACTTCAGCTTCAGTATCGCAATCAAAGGCACCATTCACAATGAGAGTGGTTCATGGGAATACCGCTAGGACAAATTTGTGGCCCCCTCGTACACCACATTTGGCGCTATCATGTCGGGAAATAGCCTAGGAAGGGCGTTATCAAGGCGTGCAGATCGTCCCATGTGTATGCGCAGACGAGTATGCGCGGACGAGTTTCAACAGCATTGTAGAGGCTGCACCATTCACAAGGGAACTCCTGTAGGAAGTTCAAACAACTTGCCATGACCAATAGTGACAGTGAAAAGCAATTTTTGTGCAGATGGATGATTTACAGTTTCGGCTCGATTTAGTCAACTCCTTGCGCGATGGTAACAAGTAAAATCTCGTCCAAATACCCCCTCCACGTCACTTCCGTCATGATAATCTCGTACAAACTTCATTTTCACTATTTTTGAGAAGCATTATTTCAAGCAAAATCGGGGAGTTTTCTCACTTCATTCGCCACCTTGAGAAGGGTACCTCGAATATCGTGATTTGTGCTTTTAACACCCTAACGAGAACACCTTTTTTTGCTTCGAAAAGCAACCCTGAAGCTCGGTGTGCTCTGGCACTCCTCCATATGACTTATTTCTTATTTTACATGACCGTTGTACTCTCCAAACTTTGTACCTCGAATTTCACTTATTTTACTGGTCCTGATTTCATGTTTATTTCCCTCTTTCAGCATTAGCCACCCAAAGCGCTCGTAGGCAATATGCGGCTACTATCAAGCCTTGAAGTTGCCAAAACTTCTAATTTCATCAGTATAATATTCTGAAAGCCGTATATTAACGTAATGGCTTCTGCCAGATCTTTTACTTTATGCTGATGATGATTTCCTTCTAAATTGGCTGAATTCCATGCATGAAGCAGCAGTTGAAGTCCTAGGTTGCTCGGCTTCCCTTAGGTCCGCCTTCACAAATCGTTCGGTTATGCCTGGAAAACATGTTCTATAACATCAGTCACATCATAGAAGGTTTTTCATTCCTTAGCATATTGAAATAAAAAATTGTACCACATGCACAACGAGAAAACTTATTCAGAAAAGCCATTGCCACGCAGTGTGCAAGCGGGCTCTTACCGCCTCCCATTGCCACTGTTACTTGTCCATTAAACACGCTCATTTCTTCTCCCATAACAACTCTTTACTGGTGAATTACATGTTCAGACATGAGCTTAAAGCCTCACTCTCAATTGCTATTGACAGTCTTGGTTATGCTAATTCACTGTGTTACTTATATTTACTCAATTGGAC
>UZAF01016612.1:5623-28380 GCA_900617895.1 Haemonchus placei
GTGGCGCACTACCCAGACGAATGGTCACGGGTTTAGTCCAGGATTGATATTTGCCTGGGCCAATCAAGCCGTCCATCCCTCCGGGATTGATTAATCGGTACCGTATTCGTCTGGGAGGATAAAAGCATTGACCTGTGCATCGGCTGGCCACCGCAAGTCGTTGTATAGACCCATACGCATTCATCCGCCTTCGCGATTTCGAATGGAAGCCGAACGCCTGAGCGCGGACGGGATTGATTACCGCTCAGAGTCTTTATCCTTTTCTTGCTTAATCCTTCTCAAATGATAAGAATTGACTGTCAGTGGGGAGGCCTCCATTCGTTTTATCTGCTGCTGTTGTTCTGACTTTCATTATGATCGACGAGTTAATTAACACCAACGCCTACATTCCCGAACCTTCTAAATGTACGAACAGTGAATAGAGAGAGGCCAGTCAACCTCGAAATCCTGAGATTTTTTCACCAGTGTTACCATATGCCCTCAGTTAATTGGAAACACATGTAGTTATTATTACAAGTAACAATAACGGAACATTCACCGCCTGGAAATGCTTATCGATGGAATCGGTTAATTAGCGAAAACTTATTGCCACTTCTGTTTATTGTCAGATAGCTCTGATCCGCTGATCGTCGACCAGCATGTGCTAAGTTGTTGTTCAAGCTTCATTTCAAGCTGAACCGCTTCACTCCTGGACGAGCAAGTCTGAAGATAGCTGTCTGGCTTCCATGAAACCAGTGCGTAGGATGCGGCCCCCGCATCTGAGCTCTGTTCAGAGAAGTAGTGGCGGTGTGGCCTGCTAGTGCTTTTGTGCTACAAGTTGAATCTCTCCCTACTAGTTTAGCAGCCTTGCTGGGATGGAAGGTTTGGCTGTCCTGGACGCATGCAGCTCCTGGATTTGATCAACGAGCCATCCGTGGGACGTCCGCAACTTAGCACTGCACCACATCGGCCCTCCTTGTAATTAAAAGCTGCGCAACTAATTGTGGAGGCCTCACACATATTTGAATCGCCACTACAATTCTGAGTGGAAGTTGCATGCGGGAACCCCCGAACGGTTGATCAATGTCTAAGGGCTTTACCCTTATTCTTCCCAGTCTTTTTAGGACTTTAATCACTGCTTATTCACTACTGAAATCCTCAGTCCAGTAAAAGAAGTTGTGGGGAATAACGCTTGGATTTCATGCTTTGATGTTATTTATTTTTGACGTGGTCTTATTCTTGGCGATTTCTTCAATCAATACGCGGTTTTCTCATATATTCTGAGCATCGAAGGCAAATCTTCGAATGCTCCGACAAAAACTGCAATTTGTCCCCATTAGCAGGACATATGAACATTTTCTGGTTCGCTGCCATCGTCAGGATTAGGAAATCGCGTCCTCCGAGTAGAAAGAGGGAAAGGTGAGGGAAGAAGGCGCTCCAGCACATTCTTCTCAGTTGTACTGCCTACTCCAAATATTTGGAGGGTAGTGATAAAAGGAGCTATCAGAAACAACCGCATTCAGGGCAGGCCAGTCATACATTGTGGTCACTGGAGGAATACGTGCTGCGTGAATGGTTGCCATACGGGCTGCCAATGTGCTCCCTCGCTCCCTGCCAACTACCTTACCCATAGGAATACATTTTAACTGGAAAATGAGTTAAAGGACAAGAATAGAAAAATGAAGTTCTCGGGCGTGGAGCAAGCCCGTCTGAGGGACTTCTGAGGGCATCCCCCACATTCGGCTTCCACTCAGAATCATAGTCACGAAGTAAGGGCGTATATTGCTTTTACAATGGCTTCGGGTGACCAGCTCATGTACAAGTCGGTGTATTTATCCTCCATGACAAGTCTGGTACCAATTAACCAATTTCGGAGGGATGGATGGCTAGGCTGGCCTAGGCGGATATTGATCCAGGATTCGAACTCGCGACTGTGCATGTGTGACAGTGCACCACTTGTCACTACACCACCTCCGCTTCAATGTAGATGAATAGGTTGAATAGGCTAAGGGAGGTAAAATTAAATTCTATGGATAATAAGCAAAAACGCTGGAATCTGGATCGATCCCATTTGGTAAGATGCGCCATGCATTCACCTAAATTCAGATTCGCAGTGGCGTTTTGAATGCATATATAAGTGGCCTTAACAATAATCTCTGATGTGCAGTCGGTGCGTTCTTTCTGTCAGACGGGTCTGGTACCAATTAACCAACTCGCAGGGGATGGGAGGATTTGTTGGCCTGGGTGTGTGCCAATACGGGCTTGGAACCTTGGACAATACAACGGTACTGCGCCATCTAGCATCGAACCAAGCAACCCAGCTCCAAATAGCCGTCAGCGAAGTCGAATGTAAAAGTTGTACTCGTTCCAAGATGTCGATATTCTGACGTACTCTTCGCTCTCAAGGGACATCGCCGGTTGCTCTTCTTAGGTTGCCTTTCACGCCCTTTTTCTTCAAAATTGCTTTCTTAAATGCTTCCTTGAGTTCATTTTCATGGAATTCGAATTAGCTTTCCTTTTGACTCTCGTCACTTTCGTTTCTTTGCATCTGCACTACTTCGCTTCATTATTCTCCACCGACGCCTAGTCTGGCTCTCCGGCAGACCCGAAAGAATGCTAGTTGGCGTCGAATCGAGTTCCGCCAGTGTATTCTCATCATAGACATTTCCTTGATAACAGATTAGACACTCAAGGCTTACCATCACAACTATCTCCAATAGGTTGGCTTACAGTAATCTATTAGGTATCTACAGCATTACACCTTCTTTTACTAGTCATCGTAGGAAAGTAGTAATATTCCGTAATCCTGTTATGAAAGCAATCTATTGGAAATCAGAGTTCGACTCCCGTCCGAGGCTGAAGTTTTGCCCGTAACTCGCCAATCTTGTGAAGACAATCCCTCCAAGGCAATCGGACGGCTTTATGAAGGCCTTTTGGTATAAAAGAGTAGATGTATTACGAGATCCGATCTATTTAGGCTAGAAGATCGTGATATACATATATTTCCATCTATATCATATACGATTATGGGCACACCTCCAGTATACGGCTTTTCAGCCCACTAATACTATCTTGCTTTTCCCGACTCAGCAACCCTTTTTATGACTCGAATGCCTTCCCACTACTATCAAACCGGCCTTTTCCCCCCAAATGGACGGCCTGTAAGCTCATGAGTCTACCTACCTACTTCAGTGATATAGATGTCTCCGAAGAACTTCAATTTGACCTTTGCTGGGAGGTTTCACTTCAGAATGGCCCTCATTTCTCTACCATTCTAGGCCATTCTTATTTTTCAATTATTTATTTTTATTCAATCTTTAGCGAGGTAGTGTAAGGGATAAAGAGTACGCTGCCCGTAAATAGCAAGTGCGGGTTCGAGTCCCGTCGAGACCTAAGTTTTGCTCCCAAATCGCCATCCTTGTGGAATTTTCGGATCGCGTACTGCTGCGCTATAACCACAGTCAACAAAACATCAAGTCAATTCTATTTAGACTGAGCATGGACCACAGATAGCAAAATGTACGCATCTTGGCCATAAGAGACGTTTCGGTACTGGATTAGGTTGAGAATTTCGAAGCCGAAGCTTTCTCTGAAGGTTGAAGGTTTCTCTGAAGATCGTCAGTGTATGCAGGACAGATCGCACCACATGATGTCCTTTTGAGGCGTTGAGTCATTTGAAAGCCAAAAACGATGTACATGACATTTATCGGTGGTTGCCATGACAAATTGTAAATATTTGGGTATTGACAAATCCATTGTCGACTCAAGGAAGGTCAGAACCATCAGTGCAACCTAGATTAGAGTGTTCGAAGTAGAAGTGAGCTACTTCCAAATCGATCCTCATTACTGCTTAGTAGAAATCTTTATTCACTGCATATGGTTTCTTCCTTCAAGTCTGTTACAGTTTATTTCACTCGTTTGCCATTCTTCATTGTGCCCACGAGAGGAGATGCTATGTTGGGTTCTGTATGTGAACTGATCCTATTACCGAGGTAACAGGTTCTATTCTTTTGCTTTGACTTTTCCGTAGCCCCGCTCTTAACGGCTCGAAAATCTTCCCTACTCTGGATTTTTTAATCCTATCCAACTGTCTATGTATGAGTTCAAATCACGTTTTCACGCTCACATTTACCTATTCCTGAAATAGCGGTAAAGGATGACGGAGGTGAACACTTGGTAGTGCAATTGGCGTACACGCACGGTACGAGGATTGAATCCCGGGGTTCGCCTAGGCCGACCCATCCTTCCATCTTGGTTAATTGTACGAGGCTCGTTTGAAAGGATGAAATCTCTGACTTTTACACCTGCAGGCCACCGCAACTCAATATGTAGGCCTCATACGCTCTCAAAACGTCAAAACTTCTGGATTGAAGCTGAATAAAGAGGTCAAGGGGTGTGAGAATAAAGAGGGGGGCTGAAGGGTTGGGGGAACCAAAACCCTATGGAATACCATCGAAGTTTTCATCTTTTCTGTCCAAGAAGTGATGAGGTCGTCACTAATTGCAAACACTTTCCGCTGCCTGCTCAGATCTTTCGATTTCCTTCCACCCTCAACTGAACTTAAGAAGGAGAAATTGAATGAGCTATTCGAAACGTACGTCATTTAGTCCAAAATCTCTTTTCTCACCATCTTAGCAAGTGCTGTTCGCAAAGACATCTTTCTCAAGACATATAATAATATTAGCCCAATTTATTCGGCTGAACACTCGGCTTCTTCGTCTTCATCAGAGTCTGCAAAGTCGAAAAACGATATGCGTCAATTTTTTTTTCTTCTAGACATAGGCAATACGAACCCTGTTAATGAGAAGCTAAAAGTTCTCATTTAAATTGATCCCTCCTGTTTAGGGAATGATTAAGCATTTTAGTAGAGTATCAGCCAAACCAAATGATGGGTCCCGTCATCGAGACGGGGCTTCTGGCTCTGAATTTAAATAGAGGCACAGTTTCTTGGACTTGCTCTTCCTCTTCCTTTGTTGCAAAAGGCTGGACGATTGTGGTGACGACGTTTTATGTTTTCGCACTTCTAAAAAGGGAAAAGGCTGTTCCTCATTTTTCATTCCATCTTCTCGTCATTTCTCTCCTTACAAGATTATTGCTCCTAATTTTCTTAATGTCTCTTGTTAGATATTAGCGTATGAGATCATTCTCGCGTCATCCCATCTCGCCTCATCTGAGACATGCTCGATTTACGCGACTCCGTTCACTGTGCTGATCACTTCATATCAATTCTATTCGCAGATGAAACATCCGTGACGACGTGCCCACGATGACGACCCCGGATTCTGACAACGGCGAGTCGTACGGGAGTGCTCCGTTATCGTTTCGTGCTCCGATGTCGAACTGTGCCAAGTCGATTATCGATAGGAAACTGCGAAAATTTGCTTCGGAAACATCGTTCGCAACGGAGACAGCCAGTGAAAGCAGCATCGAACGTGAAGTACCGGGGCGTACACGGGTATTCACCGTGAGGACGGTACCACGACGTATACTCGCTCATCGTGGTCGTAACGATTCTGATGGAAGTGGTGGTAGTGAAGCGACTGTGGCAAGTGGCTCGGCCACCCCACGACGCGCTTTGCGAAGACCAAAAAGCCAGAGCGAGCTGCACACAAGCTGCACGAGCGCCACGCTCCATTCGCTCGAAAGCGCCACGGCTGCGATCCCGAATGACGAGCGACGAGCCAGCCATGTCTACATGATCGACGATGACAGCGTGCACGAATTCGAAGATGACGACGGTAAGATTCTTCGCAATATATCCAAAGCTCTTCAAATGACTGGTTACTGTTGAATTTCAGAATGGGTAAGTATGCTTTTTTCCTTCAACATTCTAAGAACTCCCCGGAGACGCGAAGACTCGATCTTCGCAGATCTATGCCCGAATCGACTCTCTCTGCTTTTAAATATCGTAGTTTTTCGTGATTCTTGCGGAGTTATACCATCCTGGAGGACTTGGTGCAACTGCAATAAACACCGAGCGACTGACAAGCGAATCCCGTTGATCTTTCAGTGAATTTGTTTGAAAGTATGTAGGTACGGGAGGTATCTTCTGAAAACTTCGGAAAAGTTCGTATTTTTAGTGGAATGTTCTGGAATTTTCCGTGGAATCAGAGACGTGTCCTGCTCCCGCTTCTTTGCTAATTAAACCCCATATGGCCGCACTCGAACCTGCCCAAATTCGACCCGTACTTCTTCATGGGTTCAAATCTGCCTCTGGCCACTTCGTTGCTGAAGCCTCTCGGAACTCGTGTCAAGTATTCTACCCCAAAGCCCCTTCCAAGCGGTTCCATGCTTCCTTCGTTTCGAAACCCCGAGTCTGAGGACAACAAGGGGATGAATTGGGGTTAAGTATTCAGAGGGAGCGGTGATTCGAAATAGTTACTGGCCAACCCACTGGGTTGTCATGAAGCCTACGGGTATGTCGCGAGCATACAAAAGGGTTGACACTTCACAGTTCTCCTAGAATATTCCAGGGGTTTTTCTAGAATACTTCAGAAAACTCTTGGATGAATGAGAAATTTTTGCGGATACTTCCTGAACATCCCAATAGTTCCTGAAGTTATGAACAGCTGACATACTTTGACAAGGTTTTTGAGTACCCTGGCCAGTCCTCATGATTTAGAATTGCTGATATTATATCTATTTTCAAAAAAAGTGGCGGCTTGTAGCCGTACTTCTTGACTTAACGGTTGAAGCTATGTATGAAATCGGTTCATGAAACCCTCATTTCGTAGAAATTCAAATAGGCTTCAGTCGAAGGCAGAGATGAATTTGGGTTGGATGGCTTCTACAGGGAGCGGTGATTCCAAATAGTTACTACAACACGTTCAATCCTTCGCTGACTGTACCGTTTTTCTTCATTGCTGTTCAGTGGGATTACTTCCTTAAAATTAGACCGTGATAGGCTTATCACCAATTTTACAGCCTGCCACTCAGGCATTCGCTCCTGGGGTGAAGCCTAACTTGTATCAGATCTAGCAGTTGCAGTTGAACTTGACGGATGATTACAGCGTTTCCCAAATCCGACGGAATAAGTCTGAGAAGAAGAAGGGATAAGGGGACGGCCCTTGGTCTGGTCTGCTTGTGTGATTCCCTTAACGAGCTCAGATGTGCATATACAGCAGCTCCATTGTGGGCATTTCCTTGTCAGGTTGTTTTTCTAAGTAAGTTTGACGCCCCTCACGAACACCATTTGTCAAACGATTCTGTGCACCATTGGTTTCAACATTCCAATCCCGATAACAACATGGGTCTCGATCTGGTCAACCGACTGGTTACCACGAAATCATCTCTACGAAAAACAAGTAATTCATTTAATTTTTTGCTTTATGAGTTTAGAGTTATGATACACCACTTTCCAAAACCCCCAAAACGCAGAGGCGTTGCTATACAGCATCTGAACAGGCCAGTCTAAACAGCTATACTGCTAGCCACCTCATTGAATTGTAAATTTCCTTTTCTGTTACACTTTCTTTCATTCCATGGAGAGCTTTATGGCCTTCATTCTTCCCTCTCCTACTTCTAGAATCTCCAAAATGTCCATGTCTTCTACAGAAAGTGAAAGTTTTTGCAATATTTACTTAAAAGTTGCGTGGAAATTAAAGTGATCTTGTTCACAATAGTGTCTGATATAGTAATCTGTAATGACGGTACAAAATTACTTCTCATACTTTCAGTTCTTCCTATAGGACCCTCTATGAACGCTCTCTCCGTCTCTGCGGACTTGTGCTCGTCGTCACTCAAAGGACCACATACGTATTAGCCGACAGCGATTCCATTTGAAAAGACGTAGCACCCTCTGACCTGGATCTCTGGAAATGTACTGAAGTGCTACCTGAAGGCTAGAGCAGGGCTCTGTCACACCTGGCGGCGAGCTAGAAACGGAGTAACCAGGGTATAACTCAGAGCATTGGGACAGTGCTTCCTTAAACAGGGTTTCTTGCTACGTGAGATCATTTAAGCTGTGATTTGGCGTTCATCAGAACCACTGTGGTGAGAGTAATAGAAGGAGGGGTGCGCTTCATTGCGCGCGTCCGTCGAAACTAGGTCACGCCGCAGCCGTCGCACGCGGCAAATCAGTCCGCGATACTTGACGGATGTCGCAGTTGACAGTGGGGCATACGATTTACGCTTGGTCCACAGCAATCAGCTTAAATAGAAGATACAGAGAGGGCAAATGCAAATCCTTCGCTCTACCAATACTTGGTGGTATTGTAATGTCATCTTGAAACCACAGTATGGTGCGCCGCGCGCGAATTGGGCGGGGTGACCTACTCTCAACGGACGCGCGCAACGGACGTTCTCCATAGAAGGAGTAGTGACAGGTTAAGAGCGGTGATACTGACGCTGGCGATGGTATAGCAGTAAGTAGGACCCATCTAAAAAACCACCGCGAACTTTTTTCTGTAATTTACAAAAGCTGCAAAGTGAAATTGCTGGAATCGACAGAAGCTGGAGTAGTCCACTGTTTTGAATTCTTTGATAATGAAGCATCTAGATGGGATGAAACACACGAAGTCATCAATGGATTTAGTGCTGTCACAAGTTCTGTGTGCCTATACATTCGATTGATTTCCGATATAGAAAGCAAAGAGGAATGTGCGAGTAGAATGGAATTAGAGCTCTCAGACTCTTACATCACAGAGGGCGGAGTTTTCTGACGAAGGGCGGGACTTGAAGAATTAATTGGAGTCCGTTTTTTGGAAAAGGTTTTTTGCGAGGTTGAGCGTAAGAGCAAACCGACGTAGTACTTCTGAAGTTTCACACCGGAATCCCAACGACGCCATTGAAAGTCGGTGAATTTCCGTGAAGGATCATACATGAGGCTCAGAAGGGTACTTTGTATTATAGTTTCACGGGATTCGGACTTGAAGGATTTTTTTTCGAAGCGGGGGAAACGTTGTTTGTACGACCCTTGGTGGAACTCAGGCTCTTCTGCTTGAACAAGTCTGCAGCCATGACTTAGCCCTAGGACAACGTCTATTGAATAGATTCAAAATTCGGCTTGATTTTTTAATAATGGGATGTATGTAGATAAAAATTCATTTGGAAGAAAACTTTTTAAAAAATTTTCAGAAAGGACTCCCTTTTTTGCCTTTAGTTATGATTTGGGACCCCTTTCCTATTAGGGTTAGGACCACTGCCAAATGCTTTTTTCAAAGCTCAGGATGAAAAGCGTTTCTGACGCATCATCCATTCACCCTTGTGCAAAATTGAACTATTGGTCCGGAAAATATTTCTGGGACACCGCTCTCGTCGCTCTCGAGAGTAGCTCATAGAGATGAATCGATGAGTTCAAATATGACTGGAGCCCAGGTGAGGTCGGAACAGGGAAGGATGAGAGCGGATCGTTTGGTTCTTACTTACTGGCCAATGAGCAAGCGTAAACCGGTGATTTCGACATCGATACTTGTTTGGTGGCACTAACAAAAGCCTAGAATCATTGCCCCTTCTCAAGAATGGGTGAAAGAATGAAGGTCTCTCTGGGGGAAACATGTTCTTCGAAAAACCACTTTGGTCAAACTCTCGCCACAGAAGTTCCTGTTTCAGATTGGATAAAATCCCTCAATATTATAAATTTTAAGTGACAACTGTAATCCAGTTGTAGCCAATTTGCATCTCCCCGATAGGGGTCCTGTTTTAGAAGTCGTGGGTAAAACTGTAAATTTTTACGCTGTCCTGCGACCGTAGTGGTTATCATCCTTTAATGCGAAGGAAAAAATCTCTGAGCAACTTAGGTAATGGCGTCAGCGTCATTCAACGAACTCCCTTCAGGTTCACCTTTAAGCTCGAGATAAAAACCGTTCCTGAAATACCATTCTGAGCTCGTTGCTAGGTTGAGATGATGAGTGATGACATATGTACCCAGTAAATATCTTCACTGTCGTAGCGGTACTGACGGCAAAAAACCGCCTTATGAACAATGAGTGAAAGGCGTTTTCTTGATAAGGCAGTCCCAGTTATAGAAGTTTCCAGACGATTCTATCGACACCGCTTTTCTATAGTGCAAAGGGCGGATCTCATTTTTCATGACCTATAGTCGAAATTCTTTTCAGCTTCATCTTTATTGCTGTGTGCAGAGAAGTTCGGGCGTTTCTGAAACAGAGGTTTGATGGGCTGTGAAAAGACGAGACGGTCGAGTAGGGTTAAAATGATAGCATATCTGATTTTCCCAGTCGGAGCACTTACATTTGGTAAGTCTTGAGCTGTCCCGAAGGAAGATGTGGTTATGGCCCACAATGTGTTGGACACCCACAACTACATCGAAAGCTGTCATGCAAGAGTTTGTTGAATCATACTTGAAGTCACCGGATTGTGTGGGCGGATGTGGCTGCCTTTCTAGCGGCATATTCCTCATGGGAAAGAGAGATGCTAAGATACTTGAACTACTCCCCACTTACAAGATTTCCCCTTTGCTCCTACTTACAACGCTCAAAAGAAGTAGAAAATGATGAACCCAAATTTTCGTATCAGGAATAGCCACGACTAGTGGGCACGCGATGGAATTAAGCAGTATTTTGGAGGGCGGCCCAGGTTTCACCTCGTTTGGTTGAAGATTTTTGAAGATCTAGTCCCTCTTTTGCCGAAGCGTTAGCTTGCCAAACACGATTTGAACCAAGCACAGCTTAGAGACAGCAAATTGAGACAGCTCGGATAAGCTATGCTGTTCACGAGCACACCTCTGTACCATGCAGTACTCTGTTCCTAGAACAGCTGGTTTAAGACCTAAAAACTGACACCTCGTGAAACCTCAGATCAGCTGTTCTAAAGTCTTTTCTTTTCCCAAAGGGAGGACATGTCCACCCTTTGTAACTTTTCCATTGCTATGGAATCCTGATGTATTTGCAGGTTTCACTTTTATGTAACTGATAAGTGTAGGTACCGTAATGCTCTGCGAATGTAGAGGGTTTCCAAAACGCAAGTACAGAATTAGGGAAGCATTCCGGCAGGAAATCGAGAACAACGAAGCTGTGATTCCAGTTGGCTGACTCTCGGAGGAGCCAGTTGTCCCCCAAGCTTTCGACATCTCGCCAATTCGATAGAGAAAACGCGATTTCGGTCGCAATAGCTCCAAATGAATTCAATAGGTCCTTCTCGATGACAAGCTGTTGCTAGAGGGTAAACTTCGAGAATTCCCTCCTTCCTGTGTCTTGAAAGTTGATCAATGATTCCCTGGTCATCGAAATGTTCAAAAAAGAAGAGTGTTTGATTGACAGCAAAGAAAAGGTTTACACTGAACAATCAGAGGGAAATGTCATGATCGGAAAAAAATTTGGCCTGGAAAGAGCAGAAAAGTTCAATCGTAGGGTACCCAATGAATGGTTGATGATTACAGAACGGTCCTGTATTGATTTGTGAAGAAGGAATCCGTGCAGAGTAAGCGGTGAAGGACTGTTTTGAGTAGTGATTAAGTGTAGGTACTCTGAAAACTTTTGTGCTTGAGCTGCCGTTCATTTCCCCTCTTTCTTCTTTATCTTCCTTCTCCAACCGTTTTTTCCTTGAGTCGATTTATTTTGAAAGTCTGATAGACATGGACCCATATTTTCAAAGAGAACTGAGGTGCGGTGGTGCAGAAAAAAGCTATTTTCTGCAACACGTCATGACAATCCTGCTTGGTCCCCTCCCGAATGCTGCTTCAAGGGTGAGACTCCCTATCGACGGGCGTTCAGTTCCTGCTTTTCCACCTTCATTAATTAGGTCTTTTTTCTGATCTGTGAATGATTGTGAATGAGAGGCTCTATATAACTCATTTTTTTNTTTTTTTCAGAATTCTGACCATTACCTGCTTACTTTACTACGAAATCGTGAAATTTTCCCGAAATTCGAAGAAATTCGAGCAACTCAGTTCCCCGCACAATGTTGGGATGCCAGGCTCCGTGTGGTTTTTAGCTGACTGGTCTAATGACCTGCAATCAGTCCTTAGTTATAGTGTAATGGACCTGCCATTTCGGATCTGTACAACTTACAGACTACATAGAACCCAGGTTGAGACATCCCTTCTGAATAAAAACTACTAATCCACTCCTCATTTACTCCATCTTTTACCTATCAGTTGTTTCTGTGGCCATCAACACTCACACATTTCAAGTTCATGTCGTAACCAGGGACAATTACCCTCCGATGACTGCCACAGCATTCGCTCATGGCTTCGTTGGCGTGCCGGAAGTGGCCAGATTTCCGACACAGATTGTCAGTGTGCCGCTCAAATCTTCTCCAAGTTCTTGTCACTTCAAGCTGCTGGCTGTGCTGTTCAGGAAGTACACATGTAAGGCCTAAGGAAAGCCAAAAAATAGCAAACTTTGACAAACTTTCATTATAGTGAAGAGTGCGCGTAGTCGACTTCCAAGAACGACTTCCAAGAAGAGCAAGATTCCAGAGTGAGAGTGAAAAAAGCGGAAATCCGGTTATAGGCGCAGCCTTTTGTGTCCTTGCGTACTCTCTCGTTAATTTGCAATCCATAAAATGTCTGATGCGATGCGGTGTACTGTAGCACGACTCTACAGTAAGGTGACATTCGAAGAAATCGATTGATAACATATGTGTGCAAGGGCGGATTTAAAAAATCGTCTCGTCAGGATGTTCTTCACGCTGTCTATGCCGTAAGCTGTAAACTTAACACTTCGTTAACTGTTCATTCGGAGTTTATGAGCTATATTTTTTACTTCTTTCCCCTAGACTTTGATCCTTATCTATTTTTTGTTTTTCAAAAAAAATTTATTATCAAAAAAATGATAATGGTTGGAGTTTCTCTACCATACAGTGAGACTTTTGGTCTAATTATTTGCCTGTACCCAACGCAGCTTTTTGAGCTTCAGAAGGTCGCCACCAATCTTTGTGATATCTCTCTTATCAGCTCAAAAACAAAAATCAATTGTTAGAAGTGAGGGTTGAGCCTGAGGTTGAGTTTTACCAAACCACCAGGGCAAGGTGTGGTGGCAGTGTTTCGTCTGACGTCATTATACTAGAAAAAAACTGGTATGCACATATGTTGTTGCCGCAGGTTGATCTGTCATACAGCTCGATCAATTCTCCCACAAGTATTCGCTCAAATCTCCCTTGCCCTGATTGCTACTGGGATATAAGCTAGATAATGATCAAATGTAGAAAACTGTAGAATGACCGACTTGTTCGGAAGAGATATTGGGGTCAATATGTACCCATATGTAATTGAGGGAAACTTTTCAACCATTCAGGCCTGATTCTCTGTCTGCGTTTGGGCAGCCCTCCTCTTTCGACAGGAAACGTTTGTGAGGTAGAATCAAAACTGTACATTGAAAGGACCCGTCGTTATTGCAGAAAAGTGAGCCTCCACTGCACACCTACAGAACAGGTGTACTGTAGAGATTTGATCCTCGGGGAAGGTTTGATCCCTGCTCAGCGATTGGCCGTAACTTTGCGTTGGGCGTGCTGAAGAGCTGCGGCCGCCGATGGCGGCACCCGTCCGCGGGTGGGCGGGCTAAGCTCATAAAGCGCAACGAATTGGAAAAAGCTGAGAGTGCCGCACATGTTCGAGCCAGCGCATGTGACGCTCATCGTCAACGGCGAAAATTCGTCCGCTCAAGTAATGACGGCTACCTGTATGGACGAGATTGCTGCCACTATTGCCTGTACTTCTGTATCGTCTGGAGATGAAGCATCGGCCAACGGTTCCGGTGATCTCAGCAGTCGAACCTACATTCGAAAGGCTGACCCACGAAATCGAACGATGACCCGTCGTACCTCACATACGCTCCTTTTTGTACCCGAGCAACGACGGGTTAGCACTGTATCCGGTGGTTCAGTGGCCAGTTGTCCTTGTCCGGTTGAACTTGGCGAAGACGTCAATTTAGCTCCATTGCCACCACCACGTTTCACACTTAATCTTAGTCCTACGTCATCACGTCGGAAAAGCGTGCAGACTGGAGCTCCCGCTATAGGGTTTCGACCGTTAAGGACGTTCGAACGGCGAGCCAGTCAGCCGACACTTCAACTCGAGCTCTTAGCAAAAGTCGAAACTGAGCCACCAGAAGTGGACAAGTCGAAAATGCTCAGTAAGCGTGTAAGCTGGCTCTCGATGAAAAGCCTTCAAGAGGGAGAGAAGGCATCTCGAAGAACGAGCTCACCGTCAAAAGCTGGTGGTAGTGGAGGTGGTGGTGGCGATTCACGAACTGCCAGTCAGTACGGTAGCCAAACGCAGCTGTACGGTGAACATGACTTCGACAGCGACACGCCACCGTTGGACACTTTGAGTTGGAGTAATGCCGGTAGTACGTTCACATCCCTATTCATGTACACAAAAGATTCTTTGCTGGTAACCCCTGCTGATATCCTATTTGACTAATTTTTTCTGTTTCAGACGAATACGACAATGTGACGTTAATGTATGCGAAGCACGAGAAGATACCCATGAAAGACTTTGGCTCAGAAATTCGTGCCACAATGGATATCGATCATTTACTGAATAAAGCCGTCCTATTGCTGGATTTGCAGGAAACCAGCCTGGAGGAAATCTTCGCCAAGTGAGCATTTGTTACTTTGAGCTTTTTTCCTTTTTTTCTAGGGATATTTTTGCTTTTTTTGTCGTTTTGACCAACTTGATTCCCTCCAAAAGAGGGAACTCTCCTCCTATCCAGAAATTTCCTTGACTGACGCGAGATCTCGCCTCAGGTTACTGTGCCATTGCATTGTGCATATCATCATTTACTGCTTCCGCTTCTCGGCTTTTCTGATTGATTACTCACTTTTTCTCCAACATTTCCCTCACATACATTGTCAGACATTTCTCTAGGCAAATGCCAATCGACTTCCCCTGTTATTTCCTATGGATTCTGTTTTCTATAGTGAGTTTTTACCTAAGCTCCCGGATGGCTACTCCCAGTGCGAGGTAGAAATTTGGGGAAGAACAAGGAAGCGGAGCAGCGTGTTTACGGTCACACTCGATTACCCATCCCATTGAAGTCGGTGTTTTCAGTAAACGTCCGCGTCCGTTAGGCAGTTCGCGTCTCGATTTATGTGTGTCTCTGTCTATGTAAGCCTTCTCATACACGGACATGAGTGAGGGCCATGTGTAATTGCGAACGCTGACAAGGACGTCGCTGCGCCCATGACATGATAACTAGGGAAAAGCTGCTTTGCAACTCAGTTTCGTATCGATCAGTTGAGGTCATGAGGGGAAACTTGTCTGTTCTGCATATTTAAGGCTGCTTTCAGACTGGGCCACACAACTGCAGCCAGCTACGTTGTCCCTCTTGTAAAAAAAAACTTCCGCTGCCCTTGCTCCTAAAAAAGAGAACACTCAAGTTTCTTGGGCAGACTCAACTCTCACTCACGGCTTTCTGAAGAATCAGGTTCATTTACTCTGTCGTTTTAGCCACATCTTCACCTGCCTTCGCTGCCTACGCACCTGGTATACATGAAGGGAAATCCCTAGGCTCTACAAGCCGGTTGATGACTTGTAGGGCCCTGGGCTTTTTATAATCGTCAATGTGGCGTTCAGACTACGAAAAATTCATCTTAAATGGTTCCGGGTTCTTACCCTGAAGGGAAAAGGAACAACTTGCATCAAAAATTCGTCAGGGAAACCAATTCGCATGCAAGGTTTCCGGAACATTCTCGCATATGAGCAAATCTATTTATGCAAGTAGTTGCTTGTGCTGTAAGCCGATACTGAAGAGATGGGTGGTCATTATTTGAAAGATTTATAGCCAATAAAATTCCCACCAGAGAATGTTCAATGGAAGGAACTGATGTGATGACGTATGCTTTCTCCCATGAGCGCAGCAACTTCCAAGGTAACCTTTACCTTGAACAGTACCTAATAACAGTAGCCGTCCGACGACTTTTCTCACATCACCTGAGTGTGTGTACGTAGACGTGTTTGTTTGTTTGTTTGGGTAATTGTGTGTGTGTTCTTGTGGGTGTGTGTATGTGTGTGCATGGTGTATGTTTCATTATGACCAGCGATTTCAGTGACAATGAATTTCAATGCATCGCAAACTTTGTCATTGTTGGGCCTTAAATTATCAAAGGCAGCCCCTTCCCATGTATCGACTGAACCCTTTTTATTTCTGTTCTTTACCTGCTTCTTTCCGGGAATGAGTAGAAAAGTAAGTGTGAGAAGAAAGAGGTTCACAAGAATACTACGGTAGAGCTATTTTGAATTCTACTTTTCATTCTTTCCTTTGATAGGATTGAGATAATGCTGAAACGGGCTGTTGAGATAACCGCTGAACTTCGAGGTAATAGCAATTTCATCGAATCAATTTCACCAGCACATCGAAAACGCAAATTATCCACCATCGGAGGGATCTTTTTTCGAATTCTGTCGCTCTAAGAGTTGACTTCTAACAGTAAGACCCTCCCCCCCCCCTTTCCCTCTCCCATACAGGTAACCACATTCCTATCAAAGCTTAGCATAGTATCCGCTATATGCTCCGCGATGCTGTAATGGGAGGGTGAATGGAGCCAAATGAGGCTTTGACAAAGTCAAAAGTCAGAAGTAGATAGAGTGATTTGCACTCAATCCCTCCCCGTCCGTCGCTAACCAGCCAGACGTCGTTAGCCTACCAAGACAACGAGAGCGTCAGTAAACGCTCTAATCCTTGCCAAAGAAGCGGAGTAGAGTCAGCAGTGTTCATGCAAGATTTTTTCAAGCGCCCGATTTTTTTCGCCTTTCTTTGTCATGGAAAATAATGAGGTTCACCTGAATGTTGACCGCTGCTGCAACAAAATTGCACCTGTCATTAGGACTTTTTCCATTACTTACCGCGGTAGAAGGCAATAAAATCAGCTTTTAGCGGCATGAAGTAGTTTACTCAAAAAAAAATCCACAGTGTTCCGACCCGTCGTCGCTTATAGTTGTTGATGGCCGGATGGAGAGCATCGATCTCGCTAGGCTCTATTCTCCCCCTAACGGCTTCTCATAGTCAGTCACCCGGAGGGGGTGGGCCGTTAACAGATGGGCTGAAGCGGACGGCCTCGGGGGCCTCAGCAGAAGACGACGGGATGGCACGTAATTTCATTTGCTAATTTTCGTTTTCTTCTTCTTGTACGTGTGTGTGTGTGCCCGAGCTGCGGAGCCACGTAGAGAAAGAGAGGAAAGTCGAAAAAGAGCCGCTAGCGCATTGCAGCGATATCTGCTCGAGTCCGCTCATTCACTTCGGACATTCACCGACAACCGCACCGCAAGTAGTTATTACTTGCGGAACTGAGGAAGGAATATGCACACGTTTGACATCTCCTAGCAGAACCGAGAAAATGACAAATAGGTGACGGGAGAATCATAGAATCCATTGGGATGGACCATCACCTGCTTGCCTTAGTCTTATTGACAGACATGATGACTACTTTTTGAAGTCACAAAAACGTCACAAAGCAAGTGGCTAAGTCAACATTAGCCCGTACAACAGCTGAGGCTTTGCTTGATCCTAAAATCAGTCTTCAATACTTTTTTGGAAAGTCAAAAAGTTAGCGTGGTACGGGCGACGTGACCATGGCGCCGTCTAGAACTCGTCGTCCTGTGATTTATGGGAGAAATTACTGGTTCCCTCGCTGCTGTCTAAGTTAACTCTCAGGCTCCAGCCACGGGGGACTCACTTTTAATCGGTTGCGGACTCGGCATGCACCTCACTGCAGTAGCTATGAACTAGTCATCAAGAGAGCAGTCATGTTTAACATCTGGTAGACTCGCCATAATATTACTCTTAATCGTATCCTTTATTGCACCCCCTATCTCAGTTTAGACACCCCGGTAGTAGTGATGCCCATTTTTAACCATTACTCAGTGTTGGAGTTCTTTGAAAACTTGCGAGTGGTCCCTAGATTCGTGATGGGTCTGTTTAGCAGAGCCCCGGTCCATAATCCATACCTGTGGATCATTCTGAGCAGGATAAACAAGGTATCCCATCTCTATTTTGAATTGCAAAGCACTACCCTGCATTTGTTTCGCATAGTGACTTTCCCTAGAAAGGATTGTATAAGTAACTAGCTGAAAACACTGAGCCCTAGGCTGAGGAGGAACAGAAAGGAGGAAAGAGGGGAACCACTTTCAGACTTTGTTATGGGACTGTTGGATGTTGGTTCATTACTCATAGTCGCAACATACTTATTAAGTGTGACAGGTGAAATTGTCGTAAGCAGTTCCCACGAAAACATAAACGACTGAATTCCCACGATGACTTAGTTGAACCCTATATAGAATATCGTTTCTGGAATGAATAGCTGTTCCATTGCGGGGTGCAGGGTAGCTTACAATTCCCCTTTCTCAACAATATGACCCCTTGCCAGTAGTTCCTCAAGAACGGGTATCAATATCGAAAAACGAAATAGTTTCCAAATCGAATCAGCAGATGGAGTATTAGATAATCCCGAATCCGTTTTTCGTACCACCCTAAGCAGAATGGCTAAAAAGTCTTGGAGAACTAGATTCTAAGTTTGGGACGGGACCACTTGGCATGCGTCTTTTCTCAATTTCGAGTGTAAGGCATCGAACATTCTATTTTTGACCTGATTTATTCGAAGTTTTGAGTGGTTTAAACTAGTTGCAGGCTAGAAATTCAATCTATTCTCTCAAAACTTCCCCTCTAAACCCTTGTGAAGGCGACGCCTTTCTTCTGCCCTCATTCGTGGAGTCTCGTGGATGGAACAGCAGTTGTTGCAGCAAACTGAGCCAACTATCCACGATTTCCTTGCGGCGGAAGAGTTTGGCTGAAATTTGAGAAACAGAGTCCGAGTCTTTTTTGATTTTCAGAGGTTTTTGCTCCGTCTTATACCGATAATCCACTCCTCACAAGTTGAAGGGTGAATCCCCTTAAGGAGCCGTACTATCTGAACTCCCTACGCAAATCAGTTCGAAGTGCTGTGAAACATTAGGGAAAAACGGGAAGCACTGGAAATTTTTTCGCAAGTGCTGCGTTGAGCTTTCTCGGAAAACGCACGGGAGCAATTTCACTGCCTGAATGTTAAGTAGGTTCAAAGCCGATGCTTACCTCAACTCTGCATTTACCTTGAAGAGGGACTGAGTATTATGCACGTTAGCAGAGAAAAGGCTAGAAAATGGGTAAGCTAGTGTTAAAACAACCCAAACATTGAGAAATGGGGAAAATGTGTTGAAATGGATACCACTTCTCCGGTGGTATTCAGCCTCAAATATGAGGTTGTGACCAAGGTGGTGCTCAAGCTGGCCGCATACTAATGTGATGACGAGGCTGTCAGAGCCATCGGCTTTCAGTTATGAACTCCTACCTCAATTTGTCCTTTTTCATTTGAAGTTGTATCGATTGTTAGCCGAAACCTAGAAACATGCTACCCTTCAGAGCTTAGGGCAAAAGTGTGGCTAACCGCCTTTGAACAGGCTCTTAGGCCTCTAACCCTTTCATTTCTATGAAGTATGTAGATCTTCACTATCTCGATTCAAATAGAATCAATTTTGAATTATTTTCCTGTCCGCACTGCCTGCAGTCTTGTAATTGTTTCCGTAGACTATCGAAGATTTTCCCAAAAAAAAATCTCCAGCTGCTGTTTTGTGATCAGCAAAATCCAGTTCCAGACGAGCGAATTACTAGGTGTGAAATAATATTTCCAGGGAAATATCGGTGGTAAAAGTTACGATGTGACCTAAAGTGAATGGAGTAATAAATCGTAGTACCAAATGGACCGAATGGCGTACTCAATTGCCACATTGGCACCTTTGTTGGCTACAATTCCAAAAAAGGATTTCTCAGATTGCGGCGCCTAGAGTGCTCTTGGAAGTCTGCAAATGGCTCCTCGTTTAGCCTGCCTAGAGGTCATATACGTTCCTTTCTACCTGAAAGTCGTTTTAATTTAGGCGTTTTATCTCGTGAGCATAAAATCGCTCTCAGGAGAAGCACCTTACTTCACGAGATTCATTTGCTCGCTAATTAATACGAAGGGAGCAAGCAGGAGTTGTCAAAAAAACCTATCCATCACGTCATGGGCATTGAGAGCGCTGAACATGTGGGGGAAATCCATTATGCAGCCTATCCCATGACAACTCGGGCGACTAGCATATAAGGTTCACACCTTGACCATACAAGGATGGTGAATGCCCCTTGCCAAAAAGCCAATAAAGTTATTTAATGATTTTGGCATCTGGTAGTTGCTTTGGGGATTTGTTTAGTGAAGTCATGGTCCACAGGACGTCCATGTTGCCGGTTCAATTTCACGATGCCTGAGGGTCAGAAGGAGACCAATCTGCAGTCTTCTTGTTTTCGTCTTTGGAATGTTGGAACGAGGCCTGGGCAGAACCGTTCAGGAAGGACTTGATGGTCAAATACTTGATGTATGTTTCGAGAGATTTCAGCAGTGGAGTGTCCTCATAGTGTCTCTACACATATATAGCAGTTCCATGGAAACATTGGAAACATGGGAATGATGCTTTAGGAGGGGTTTACGCCAACCCAACCGTCAGCCCCTACCTTGTCGAGATTAGAACCCACCCCTTCCCCCCAACCTCCCCCATTCCGCGCAACTTTGATCTCAGTCCAACATCGGCCTGCATGAAAAATGTCAGCCCATTTCTCTAAACACTCAGCAAGCAGATGAACTATCTAAAAAGTTCACATTCATTATGAGTCTCCATTCTTTCAGAAATATACCCGCCAGATGATTATGACATTTTCTCATTCCGTTCAGGACCTAGTTTTGATGCTAGCTAATGTCTAACTGACAACAAACACTAAGCCCGATGAGCGATTACCTCTGACTTTGATTGATAGCTGTCTCCCAAAGTGGGCTTTTTCCAGTGTTCCAGCTATCGAAGTTTGGTTAGGCTAAGGGTCTTCTGCCCCTCAAAAACTGATTAGAAGCATTTCAGATTTTTGGAAAGGATTCCTGTGTCTGGATAAAGCTCCCTCTGCCTAGTTTGCTTCAGTAGCTTTCTCTCTCGAGAAAGTGTAAATGGGAGGAAGTGAATCCCGGACAATAGGTTGTAAATGGACAAGTGCTCGAGTTCAAGCACTCTCGCGTCTGCTGCCCTTTAAGATGGATGCACTCAAAGAACGCACGATGTGTCCGATGTCCATTGCTATTTAGAATATTTTATCCCAGGTTTCATCCTTTTTAGGGTGCATATGTAACAGAAGGCGGAGATGATGCAGTGGCAAGTGGCACATTTTACACACGCACGGTCACGGGTTCGAATCCCGGATCGATATCCGCTCAGGCCAACTGAGCCTTTCATCCCTCCGGGGTCGGTTAGTTGGTACCAGGCTCATCTGGGGGGATAAAAGCACTGACTTGTACATCAGCTAGCCACCGTAAGTCATCGTATAGGCCATATACGCATTCAATGCGCCACTACGATTCTGAATGGAAGTTGAATGCGTGGGCAATCCCTCAGACGGAATTGATTCTAGACTTTATCCTTTACACTTCATGAACTGAAGATGATAGTGGCCGTTCTGAAAGTGCAGACAAAGTTCAATTCAAAGTCATTTTCTGTAGGGTATGGGCTGCAATTAGACAACTATGCAACCGCTAGTTAGAGTAATCTTTAATCGTCTATCGGACTCAGATGGATCGTTCTCATAGGTAATAAAAGTTCATGCTCCTGCAGGATTGGCTTGTGTGGCTGTGAATATATTGAGACATTATGTTCTCTGCAATAAGCCGTAAACCCAGGTCATGCTAATTTTCCCTGTCAATCCGCCGTCAACTCGAACTAATCGGTCAGAGTTCACGGAATCTCAGCCGACAAATCCTCCTCTGTATCAAGGAGACGATTTACATGATCTCTGGTGCGACGAGCCCTTGGCGAATGGGAATAGGGCGACACAAAAGAACATAGAGGGACCCAGAACTTTCTTATCTAGTGTTGGAAAAGAGCTGCCCTCCCTCACTTATAGGGGAAGTTGGCGTAGTGCATACCTCTCTAATAGGATTCTCAACATTCCGCCGAATCCATTCATCATCCACATCCAACTCCCAGGGATATGCGCTGAAGTTGAATGAACATCACGGGCGAACGTGTCTCCCTTGGATTTCTGATTCTTTACAAACTTTTTTCGAGTACTCTCTATGGTTACAGGGGAGTCCTGATTTACCGAGCGAGTGCTTACTTTTTCAAGCGGTTGTGCAGCATTTGGTGCAAAAGTTCGGGGAAACAGATCTGTAGATTAACTTTTGTTCTGGGAGTAGACTGGACCAGGTTGACCCTTTTTCGTGGCAGAATGAAAGACTTTAAAGGAGTAATCCACATAGTCAGTCATTTAAAGAGTTTGCAAAGAGTTAGAACTCAATGAATAACTTTTAAAAGACATGTAAAGGCATTTCTCGTGGTTAAGAATGCCAGTGGGTCAGGTTTGTTCATCTTTCTGACTTGTTTGAGCCTACGATCTATTGCTCTAACTCCTTGCAAAATTCTGTGATTGACTGACTATGTGAATTACTCCTTTGAATGTGCCCACCTGCGGAAATGGTTTGCAAAGCTCTTCCAGGGGAGCATTAGTACATCAGAATGGGTTTTTCGAGAAAAAACTCCTGTAAAAAGTTATTCAAATAAGAAGTGAAGCACAAGTAAAAAGGAATTACATTGCTAAAGTTCCACTCGAAATTCCCGCTTTTAAAAAATGCTACTAAAATGGCCAAAAATCGTGACGACATTCCTGGTGGTCACTTACACAGCCACACTCAACGGGTTCACTGAATGAGAATGTCACTCTCAGTATTAAAATCTCAGAAGTTAGGGTTGAAGTTCTTAGTCGATGGCTTATGCCGTTGTCTCCCAAGAAACCGCCTTGGATACTTGGCTAGGTTTTTGTAGAAGTTGATCGAAAATCTTG
>UZAF01016612.1:28744-45434 GCA_900617895.1 Haemonchus placei
AATACCACTTGCGGGATACGCCCACATATTCGACTTCCGTACTTGATAGTGGTGGCCATCTGGATTGTACATATGTGACCGACACAATGACTTGAGGTGGTCAGCGGATGTACAGACACGTGTTTTTATCCTCCCATATGGGTTCTGGAACTAATTACGTGACCCCGAAGGGTGGAACTCTTACTGCCTGGGTGAGTATCAGCTGGATTAATCCTAGCCAAAGTTGTGAGAGGTGTTAATTAGTACTATGATTCTTAGTTTCTTCCCCACTACCCTATTTTGTTGGAAATCAACTAATTCGATTAGAAAAAAGTGAGTGACTGACGGGGTCGCTTTACCCTAGCCAACACTTTTCGCCACATAATCATTTTCCCATTGAGATCCGATATCGTTTTGCTTGTAAGAACCCTTGTAACTTTCAAAAGCTACCATGTGGTTGAGCCTTCCAAATATAGTTTGGATGTAACGACAAGTACATTCGAACGCGTTCGAAGAGAGGAGGGTAAATGGACGTCCTGCTTGCCACATGCGTCTTGAGCACGAAAATTCGATTTTGCTAACTGGTAATTGCTGTTTAAGTATACTACAGATTCCATGAAGCCGATTAGAATATTCACTGACGGGATTTAGAGGGGTAATAGTAAAAAGTCTGCATGTCCAAATCGTGCTAAAGCTTCCTCCATGTAAGGAGTTCCGGTTGTTTTTCTTGAAAACGTCGGATTACTTCATGATGAATTACTGCATTGTCAAGAAGGCGAATGGGTATTATGCCCAGCTCATCNGCGAGTAAGTCCGAGAACAAAAGCAGTTTTGAGTAGTGATATTCCTGATTGTGTGGGCATCATGTTTGTCACTGAAACCCTGCTGCTCATGAACATCATTACTCGTACTTTATCAGGGCGGAGGGGGTGTACTGGCAAGCGGCGCACGCGCAATTACACGTGCGTCCAACCAAGTCTTGCATCCCTCCGGGTCGGGCAATGTATACCAGACTCGTCTGGGAGGATGAAAGCATCAATTTTTACAATGGGTGACCACCTTCAAGCATTGTACGAGCCACACACGCATTCAATACGCCGCTACGATTCTGAATGGAAGTCGGGTGCGATGGCGCATCCTTCACACGGGATTGATTAACGTCGAAAGACTTCATCCTTCAATCCCTAACTAGCCATTCAGGCGAAATCGAACATACCGGACTACTCAACCTGCATTTACCATTTTCATGGCCCACAATATCAAGATTCATCATAAGATGAGTATCCGAATGAGTTATACACATAATTAAGAGAGCATTCTCATGCAAGCTTTGAAAATCTTCGAGTGAAGGAGGTCGGACGAGTCTCGTGGGTCGTCATGAGTGGGCGATCGATGAAATAGTTTATGATAGTCATGTCATGCATTCATCCAACTCCCTGATCCTATAGTTTATACTCGAAGTGCGAGGCATTTTGAGGGTCTTTTTCGGGTAATAAGCAATGAATAAGGATCTGCGGAATCAATCGGATCGTTTTGATCAGAATTGATTGGATGAATGTCAAAGTAAGAAGTAGCTGCCTACCATAATTGTGGCAGTACTTGAGCAGTTCCAGTCTACTTTTCCACGTTCTTTCTTTTGCTACCAGTCCTACCTGTGAAAAGAGTTAACGTCATCATGTTTCTGGGAATCCACTCTAGCTTTTGGTCTACCATTTACATTATTTGTGATGATCCCTTGAAAGTGAATTTTCTTTCAACAGAGGGAATTACCTTCTTCCATAAATGTTTGTTTTTCTTTTCTTAAGAGGATAGAGATGAGGGTTCCTCATTGCTACTTCGCCTTGTAATTGCAGCACGGTTTGAAGGTTCAAATGTTTCCTAAGAATTTGTTTTCCTACCTATATCCATCGTACATTCAAAACCATCTTCGGCTTAGCCATAGTTGCCAAAGAAAGGATTTTCTGTAATGTAAAACCCCTTCTAAACTCGTACTTTCGAGCGGCTATGAGGTTTTGAACCAATCACTGGATGTTAACTTTTTTTGGCAACTGATTCCACTTGTTAGTCATCGAATTTAGCCTAAATATTTTACTTATGTGACTTATGTGATGTAGAGGAATACATGTACTCATTTTTATTTTTTTACATGCCTGTTGAGTTTCATTCGCCGGATCTTGAGCGTAACTACTTTCTTATCAATCCGAACAAATCTTGACCAACCGATGTGAGGTTGACTCGATTATGTCGTTGATGTTTTACTTCACTGTGTCGTTAGAGCGCACCACTGCGTGCATCAAAATAAATAAATAAATAAATTTTTCCATTTAGTTATACCTTCATTCATTAAAAGGCGATGACACTAGGATAGGAGCTGATGGGAAGTCGGCTTACAGCATGATCGTACCTTTTCGTTCTTTTTAGACATTTCTATGTCTATGATTACAAACGGGCCTCCAGCGAGCTCATAAAACTCATTGACGGAGCTTTTATGGGCGTCTAGCAATAAGAACCAGGTCGTAGACACTTCATGGTTAATGACTAATTCGTGCACTTCTTAGTCTTAGATTTGAAATAGCAATCGGCACGTCCTGAACAATGGTCAAAATTATGAGGTGATTAGGGTTGAGGTTGAAGTTTGAAGGGTGAGGGAGCTGACTGGTAATGTTAGAATATTTACATCATAGGTTAGGCTCTCAGGCTCTCCGGAAAACCCGTTTTCGCCCTGGCAACCTATTCTTCCTCAGTAGGAAAGCTATATTCATGACGTCATGTAACCCGATAATTGTTCTCCTTTTCCTTTTTTCCCTTTTTTCCTGATCGATATCTTCACAACGAGGAACTGATGCGGTAATGGGGTGTGAATTAATCAATTTTTCCACACCATTTCATTTTACTGGCTAGAAATCTCATGTTTCCCCATATCTATTCAGTCATTCGTTCCTCAATGAATCCCATAATTCTGTGGGTTTCAATATATTCAATATTATCTCCAACACAGATTTATTTCTATTTATTTTTATTCGATACTTATTTCAGAATTATCCATGAGATGGATATTCAAGAGCCAGAGTTCACCAGCGAACAAGTGCGAAGTGTGTTGTTCACTCAGGATGCGGGAAACCAATGTGAGCTTCTTCCCATATGATTTGCATTGTTTATCAGTATGCATGTGGACAATTAGGATCACTGTCTAGACGGACTACTTCAGCCTTTGAGGCGCAGACCCGACCACATTACTTTGCCCTGCATTCGAAAACCACATTTCGGCTGTGCCTTCCCAGAGAACGCTTACGAAATGGAACCGCTTTCTCCCAGACTTTCCTTGTCACTAATCAGATCCTTAGAGAATCCTCGTTCTTCCAGGAAAGCATTCTACAGCCTAAATGTCTTGGGCTTTTTCCCCCTCGCTTTCGTATACTTACAGAATCAGCACCGAACCCGTCCTTGCGCAAAGACCTATACATGAGGGCTCAGTGATGGGAATCCTGTTACCTAAGTAAATACCGATATCAGTAGGCCGCTATAAATCCCCTAGTCTCCCTTCTATCAAGTCCCTAGCTCGCATGCTGAGTAGACTTCAATGGTTTCAATAGAAAGGAAGTCCAGAATATGACCATATCCGCTTCGTAGGCATGTACATTTTTTTCCTTTGCTCGTTCCATAGCTTCATTACGTGCTCTTGTGAATTTCAAATAGATTGCTTGTAATCTGGCGCATTTCAAAAAAAAAAACGGGGAAAGCGGTTCCATTTCATGAGCGTTCTCTGGGAGGGCACAGCCGATATGTGGTTTTCGTATGCAGGGCAATGTAATGTGGTCGGGCTTGCCCCTCGTAGGTTGAGGTAGTCCTTCTAGACACTTATCTACATTAGAGGGCATGAACGTCAATTGTTGGTTCCGAAGCAGAGTCCTAAAAGCATAGTAGCTTTCCTTTTGAGAGCTCTTTTCACTAAGGCTGAGCCGGCGGAAAAGAATCAGTGTTGCATAGGGATAGCTCATGCAAAGTCAAAAGTTAATCGATCGTGTTGAAGTAGTGGTGGTTTTTGGGAGTAATATATTTCTGAGTCCAAGCAGACTCAGCAACCCAGACGGCCCAGATGGGATGTTTGAAAGACCTTTTTACCAACGGTGACTGGTCGGGACATTGACCCGTAGGTACCCTCTTTTGTTGCTTTGATATGAAACCATGGGTGCCGTTCAAGCAAACCATTTCGATACCCTTTGCATTACAAGCTGCCCCAAATCCTCGCTCTTACGACGGTTTTTTGGCTTCAGTTTTTAAATGCCGGATCGCTACTGATACCAACCAAACCTTCATCCCTTCGGAGTCGGTTTTTCGGAACCAGGTTCATCTGGGAGGATAAAAGCAATGGCTCGCGCATTTCCTAACCACCACAAGTCGCTCTGTAGGCTACAGACGCAATCAAAACGTCACCACGTTTCTTAATGCAAAACGAATGCGGGGCTTACACCAAAGACACTGGGACTAACTAGCGTTCATAGTCTCTATATTTTTATCCTTTATTCTGCTCAGTTCGACACGTAAAAGGGTTCTCTCTTCTGGAAAGCCTCTGCAATGCTAACTTGCTCTCTAATGGCTTGGCTACAGGTACATACCCTTAAGCTGAACATATGTATAATTCACTTTCGATTGTGAGAGATAGCCCTTCTTCCAGTTCACTCTTTTGTTTCGATAGTACTGAGATATTCATGTTCAACGAATGGAGTTTGTTCCTCAAAGTCTTTTCGTGCATCTTTAGGTAAATTAATAACTCAGCGGCCTACATCAACTTCCATAGCCCCATCCCAGCATCATGAAGAGTTGTTCTTTGCTGTTTTAAGAGATAGCTCTTGATCGATTAACTGATTAGATGTACGACGGGGAGCAATTTCACTGGCTTGGAATGGGATCTCTAGAATCTGCTGGCATGAAATGGGATTTCTGAGAATCTCAAAATTCCACCTTTTTTTCCTTTGAGTATTTTCAAAGGTGGTTACAAAATACCTCTTCCATGATTTCTTCGTTCCAAGTGCAAACAAAGGAAATAGTGAGTAATTGGGCGTTGGGTGGGGGGGNGTCAGCCTAATAAAGCTTGTTTACAAACCTCGTGAAGAGTTCAGAATAGCAATAAACTCTTTTCATAGTCTCTCGATTTTTTAGCGGATTTCTCATTAGGCTGCTTTCCCCCAGATGTAGGCTAATTATGTTCGGAATGTCCAATAGCAATATGAGATTACAGGGGGTTGTTTTGAGCGTTTACTCAGCCAAGTTTTGAAGCTTCAGATTGTTGTTGAACGCCGTTTACGACTTATGAGTAACACGAGTAGAAATGCAGTAATATAATCACAATTTCTGAATGCCAGGGCATGCCTTTAAGCCCTCATACTACCGGGACCTCGCTTATCTGCGCCTTCTTGCCCTGCCCAGAAAGCCCAAGTACCAATTGGAGTCCAGTCCGAGGCTGAAGTTCTGCCCTTAGATCACTAACCTTGCGGGCCAGGAGCCAATTTAAGTACTGATATCAATGGTGTTCAATATTTTCAGTTCACATATTGAGTCGAACGGTGCAGTCGATATGTACGACGGGCTCCATTGGCGGTTCCTTCGACTACGACCAAACATGGATATGCGCTCTGTGAGTAGGATTTTCCCAGATTCAAATCTTTCAACTCAATTTCCAAAGTCCAAAAATAAGGCAAAATTTCTGAAGTGTTCGGGAGGATATGGCTAAAATCCGCAGATTGAAGTTAAGTGCAATAAATGGTACTGATGGGATTGGGTAGATGTTTACCCTTGCCAAAATTACCACTGCCAACATTTGAGTGGCAAAATCAGTACCTACACCCAGCTTCACCTCCACTTGTTTGGTTCGAACAGGGCTATTAGTTGTGAGGATTTTGTTTTTGCCGTCTATATTACTAGCCATTCACTGACTAGTAAGCTAGTTGTCAGTAATTAGTGAAGTGAATGACGCTTGTCAATTCTAATTGACCGAAACCGCCTTTCAAATTTTTCTTTGGGCCCTTAATTGCTTATTTGGCAGCCAAAGCTCATGTCAAAGTTGTCGGAAAGAACGTCAACTTTTTCTCCAGACTTTACCTCAGGACATTCAGAAAAGGCAGATTTGACGTATTCACCTTTACTGCAAACCATTTTGGTGGGAAATGGTAGCGACCAACGCAAAATTCGGGGTTAGCAACGAATTACAGCAGATTATTGCTTTCCTCGAGAAGGCTGAGTATGGGTTTTGGTCCTCACACTTAAAACTCACATTTATGCTTTATGGGAGGTCGTATATTCTGCCCATAACTTATCGTAATCCACTAAACTAGCGGGACCTCATGCAAATTTTCTCAGTTTCTCAGGCTGGATATACCGTATCTTGGCAACACATAAAACGTCCAAAGTAGTTAGTTAATTAGCCGATTCCTTCAGTGAACTATGATCAGCTTTGACTTATATTACATGCTTCGATTTACATAAGTTAATTATGTGAATACAGGGGAATTAGTGTTGAATAAAACAAAACTGGACCTTTCGTCACTTTTTACTTCACGACGAGATCAGCTACCCTTTTTCTTGCTTTAATTTCACGGAACGTCGGCCATGAATATGAGGGTTACAGATTCCATCTAGGGATAGAATGTCATAGAACGTTTATGCCGGGGACGTTGATAATTTTCATCAAATGCAACGGAACTGCTTCAGCAGACTTATTCTATAGCGTTAGGGTATCTGAAGTGGAAAGGGGACAAATGGTCAATGCTGTGAGCAAAACTTCGAATGCCGATGTGCTCTAACTTCCGTCAGCCCTCAGTATCTCAGCAGTCGTTGACAAGAGCCCCTGAGCATTTTCGAAACTGTGTAGAAGTTAGGAAGGCAAGGAGAGACACCGTTTTATATATGACAAAGTGTGCAAAGTTACGTGCTCATCCACAACGTGATTCTGAGAAACTCGAATGCGCAGCGCATCCGCGAGAAGTGGATCATACCTTAGTCGTTGATACCTTTCACAATCCATTTGGAAACTAGATCGGTGAACGGTCTAGCACTGACCAAAACATTTTTTGGGTTTTGTGATTCATATGATTTGAAAACCGAAGATATTTTGAGGTAAACGTTGTTTGTTAACTGCCATGACCATGGCAGATCTGGTAGGGAGTATCTACCCTTGTTTTCATATACTTTTCGTTCATCTCTACAGAGCGCTTCTTGCTTCTATCTTTGGGCAATTTCGGCTTTGAAGAACTTGCAAATTGGAAGTGATTGTTTACGAGGCCAATGTTTTCAGATAGTAAGGACAATGTAGTAAGGAGATTATTCAAAGTTTCTATCAAGGGTTTTTCTGTTTATCGTTCTTTGATCGCATAATTTTGCTATAATTTTCGCTAATCGTTGAACGTTAACAAGAATTCAAACTGCAAATTTATATTAATTAGCTATTGTTATAGGTGTTCGAGAGCTTTCTGAGATTGGAAATGAAGGATATGAATTGCTATTTTCACACAAACAAAAAGGTCTTCGGATTTCTTTTGGACAGGTTTCAGCGGCCCAACTCTTTAGATTAATCAAGGGAATGTGATAGTGAGGTGGATAAGTCTCGCCAGACTTCTCACTACCCCAGGCAACATAATTTATTTACGGTACCATCCTTTCTGATAGACTGGCCAGTCTTTTCTCAGCGGGTTCATCTCATTAGCTGAGTGCATTTACCCACAACTTCGTTCACGTGATTCGGAGTTGCATAGGAAGTAAAAGATTGAAAAGAGATGGGGGCGGATGGCACAAGGAGGGCAACTCATTGGATGTGACATGGGATTCGCATCGATTCCGCTGTCTAGGAGCCCCCGTGAGCCGACCATGGTAAAATAATGGAAATGCTCGGAAACACAAAACTGCGACAGCAGTTTCTATCCATGTCAGATTTGATTTAGTCATATAGTCATGTACATATATCGCGCCTCATCGTGCAAAAGTAGAAAACGAAAAGCGTTTGACTCAGTTCTGGAAGGGAAACGAATTAAAGAAAATCTGAAAAGGAAACACACAATGGTTCTGAAGGGACTTTTATAAAAAGGAGGGACGAGACGTCGAAAAGGTTTACTTTGAGTTTCCGAAAGAAGTACTAGGTCGAATAATAGGAATCAATTTGAAGAAAACGATAGTGGTGGATAAGAGATAAGTGGGAAAATCCGCCAACAGGCGGAAACCCTTAATTTCAAGGGTGCCTCTCGTTTCGAATGAAGTTTCCATAGAGGAAGCATTGAGAATATGGATTCGTTACTTTTTCCTTCCAATTGAGTGGGCAAAACCTGATTACAGTTGAGTTGGCATAGATGGGTAGTTGAAAGAAGTGTTAAATAATGATCATTACCGGTAAAACCTGAGCGGCCATGGTTCCCTGGTGCCTTCTCCTGTTGTCACGATATTTGTAGGTAGCGTGTATTGATGATGCATGGAAGGAATTGATAAGGGCTGATAGAATTGTCTGTAACAAAAGCTCCTTTGGTTTCCTTCCAGAAATGAAATTTCTTCACCAGGGTTCCTCACAAAAAGATGGGTGTAGAAGGCCGCGAGCTGGGTGGGGTAGGCGCATTTAGGTAGTGCGGCATAAAAGGTTATAACAGCCGATATCTACTGATAAGCGCTATGAAAGCCAGCTTTGGCATCTTTGACCCATTTGTAGTGACAATTTAGTTTCGATGCCAGCAAATCGTTAATGTGACAGGATGAAAAGAACGAGTGAAGATGAATTACGAAAACTAAGATAGCATTTTCGGCTTTTTGTTCTGCACCACAGAAAATATTTGACCACCAACTGCTTAATGCTTGATGACAAGTTTCCGTATACTAGTTGGATTGCTCATTTTAAGTTCGTAATTCAAACGTGATGTCTGTAGTTGTCCGCACTTCATCCCCCAATTAGTATGCGAAAAATAATATTCCCGTCATCAAATTACCTATCATCAATCATTCTCGCCCACTAGGATGGATGAATTACAGCTTACTTCTTATTGGAGTAAGTTGATCTCCAAAAAGTTCTTCGGAGTCATCGACCATTTCCTCGTTCTGAGCCGGAGGCCAAGATCATAAATCGGATTTCGGTTACGGTAACGTGGGTGACAATGTCGAAGACGTTCGGGCCGACCGAATTTGATTAGTCGCTCTTTTTTCAGCATATCGCCTTGGGGTTTATAATCCTTGGACAGATATGCACTGCGACATGTCAGCGATCATTTTTTTGAATGGCACAGAATCACTGCTAATGCCCATGGACTATTGTTGGCCATGGCTGCCACCAAACGCGATTGGGTAAAGCGAAGAGTCTCCGCAAACTATCAGTCACAGAACTTGAGAAAAACCGAAACTCTGCTAGTCAACATGCCCGTTCAATGGCTCTTCGCTAGGATAATTTGTAGTTAATCCCCAGAACAAGCACTTATTTTTCGAGCAGATTTAGGGAATGATGTGGTCCTTATTCAGCCTTTTCAGCTAATATAAGCTGATTACAACAAAAGACATTCATATGGCAATGCCCTTTAGCTGAGATACACATGTACTTTTAGTTTAGGACGCAAATTGGCCGCTTATGACGTTCGTCGTAATCGGACGACCATCGAGGGATTCAGTTTTCGGTGGCTCAATCCATGTTGTGAGCAAACAAGCAAGCGAACAATCTTTGAGCAGCACTGACTTACCGACACCGCATTCTGAATTCACATCACACATCCCCTTACCTCTAGAGACATTCTAAAAAAGAAAATAAAGCTATGAGTGGATTCGTTTTCATTTGAGGTGCATGCTGAACACCGTGCAGCATCGGCACGTAGCCATCGCACGGCTGTCCCATCCGACGAATCTCGGTCGAACAATGCAGGACCTTCGATTCATCATCATTGTCATCGCACCAAGTCGGGCGGTAAGGCTTATAATTTTTGCTGAATTTCTACTCCTTTCTTATTCCTTTCCATACAGAGCACTGTGGTGTTTAATGAGCAGATGTGAACCAGAAAAGGACAAAAAAATTTGGAATTCCACGTGGAATAGCGGCTTCTAGGTGTTTTGCATACCCTCTTAATACAGTGACATGCAGGAGCAGCCCAAGTAAAAGTCTGGGCCACTAGTATAATATAATAAGACAATAGTCCCGTAACCTTGTTCCCAAATCACTTAGCAGAATTGGAATACAGATTTGAGATCCACCACCTACANTTAGACGAATACTGAGGGATGGATGACCTGGGTAAGCCAGACGGGCACTAAGAATCAATCTCTTAACCATGTGTGTAACAGTGGGATCTCCGTCCTTCCTATTGCTCCAGAACTATGAGTATTAGTAGAGAACTGCAGAACAGCAAGCGTGGCAGACCAGTATGCTGTGTCTGCTCATTTGTTCAATGATTATACATATGCAAATACCCTTCGTCACGGTTAATCCTCTTCTGGGCTCGAAGTATATTATGGGCCGTGGTAGTCTTCGCAAGCTTTTCAGAATGTTACAGATTAGTAGCTCGTCTTGGTTAACAATTTTGGGGAAATAACGTTTTTTGCCTGTTACCCCGAATTAGACGAAAGCGCAGATTGGGAAAGTGGCTGATTTGGCTTGGGTTGCTTAACTCGTTACTTTTGCAGAAAGGCACGAAAACCGCGTTGGAGACAACTCGCACATTCGCCACACTATTCGCTGATATGGAGATCCGGCAGCGACTGGTGATGGCTCAGTCCGTTGAAGCCTTCAGGTGAATTAGCTAATCGATGTCTGCTACTTTGGCTGAGGAAAACAGCTCCCAGATTGTGAACAGGCCTTCATTGCATCTGAAGCAATGGGGCATACACATTAGGATTTTTGATGAATGCTTTCAAAAGGATCAGGCTAAGTACACTGACTGGTAAATTTGGCCCAGCACTGAAAATTATCAGAAAAAAATGAGAAAAATTGTTCATCTTCAAAGTTCTTTAGAGAAACTAAGTTTGGCCCAAATTCAGATCCACTTTGCTGTCCGCCGCCAAGGAACTTGCCATGGACCAAAATCAATGGCGTGAACGTAAATCGTCCATTCATCTCAGTCAAGCAAAAGAACAAATTGTGAGTGCATAATTTTAGTTGAGTCTCTTAAGATCACTCTGCTAATTGGGAACCAGAAAATCTTAATGCGACCTCTTTACTTTCTGGTCGAAGGAGCGGCTTCCTCTTACTCTGAACCTTTTGTTTGCAGTTGCGTAGGTGTGTACTTGGAGGGTTCTTCGAGTTCCAGAGGAGAGTCTTGTGAGGCTTTCTCAAAATAAATTGAGCGCTCGCGGCCTGCGGCAATGTCCCGTCGAATCTTATTTTGTCTTCATCCCATTCCCCTAAGCCCATAAACACAACCTTGTACAGACATAACGGCAAAGGGAAGCGACAATTGAAGAATGAAAAATGATCTGGGCCGTTAGTTTGACTTAACGCTAGGTACCTAATGACCTTAACATTTATACTATTACCCTATGGTGGTAGGGCTCAGATGTAGCTTAACTTCCGAAGTTCTGTGTTTGGCATCAGATCCAGGATCGAAGAGTCTTTCGGTGTTAATCGATCCCAATTCTGAGTTGCGCCACGCATTCGATTAGCACTCAGAATTATTCGAATGCGTAAGTGCCTACACAAAGACTCGCAGTGGTCAGCAGATAAACAAATCAATTCTTTCATCACCCCATACGAGTGTGATACCAATTGACCGATTCCAGAGGGATCGAAAGCCTCGGTGGCTTGGGTGGATATCGATCCGAGATTCGATTCCCTACTCGTGCATGAGATAGGGCTCTATTGGCCACTGCGTCACCTCCTTCCTATTAGTATGTTTCGAGCGTTCGGCCACCTATGGAAAATGAACACAGAAGGGGAAGAGGCTGCCTCCAATGGAAGTCAAGCGTAGCTATAAGTTACGGCTAAATTATGCGGAAAATTCTAGGGTTCCGAGGTTTCAGCTGGAAAAAGCCACTCGTTCGGAAGGCGCTCATGGGTTATTGAGTCAGATTTTTAGCAGCGCGAATTTCCCGCTCTATAGAGAGTTCTGACACTAAAGAGATTCTACAGTCAGAATCTTGTTGGAACTAGTCTGATATCTGACTATCCCGTCGACCTTCCTTTCAAAGGTGCTCGATCCAGCCGTGAAGCTTGTTCTTTCAAGCTATGCACTTCTTTGCGGTATACTTCGACTATTAAAATCCTCGTGGATCGTTGCATAGAGGTAGCATATGGCTTAGCACCGCGGACAAGCTCAGCGATATCTAGACGGTAACTGTTTTGGTTCAGGGCCATCACAATATTATATGACCCTGAGGACCATTTGACCCTCAACGTTTCTCCTGTATGGGAGTTTTTATGCAGGAATATTTGAACGGCCGCTCCAGGACAAGGGATTAGGATAAGGTCACATAAATGAAATCAAAAGGAAAACGATCACTTCGAGGAGGGGACAAGTAAATAAGTAAGAAGCACTTTTTCAGCGAAGTAAGGGTAATTGCAAGGAGTTTGAATGTTGCCTATGAACAATGCTTGATATCGATAGAGTTGATTTTAGTGATTGCTATAGAAACCTGAAATATGAGTTGGCCAGCATCAGTAGGAATGTAGAATTTCTGAGTAAACCTGCGTGTAAGCTCAGTTTCCCAGTGCAAAAACTTCATAATAGTACATCCCTAAACTTAGATTTTTCTTTCCAATTGATTATTGTATATTTTTTTCATAATAATTTGTATTTTCAGTTCGGTCCGAATGCATGGTATCCGTTCCGCGGTTTATCTGAGGAATTTAAGCGGCGGTTAGCTGTATATCCGTCAGATTTCATTGACGGTGTAACTGGCCATCGAACGATGCAAAAACTTTTCTCGACAGTAGTATTTCTCTACTTTGCATGTCTTCTGCCGGCGATTGCCTTTGGAGTGCTCAACGACGACAACACGAATGGAAGCATCAGTAAGTACTATGAAATATCAAAACACAGGCTCTCCAGTCTATTATTCCTAACAACTGCTGCCCTAGAGCTGTCAAATTTCTAGAAAACTCAAAAGTAGTGTCTCCATCACTTTTGCGGCTCATATTGTATTGTAGACTCTTTCTCAATCTGTAAAAAAATAGGGAGCAGAAACCATCTGAAGCTGACCAGTTCTTCTGTGGAGCATCTTGCGATAAAGTTTCATTCCGAGTTTCAGATAGTAAGAGTGCTAGAATAGCGCGATTCCTGTGGGGTCTAATTAATGAACAGACCTTTTTTCTTTGCAAGTGTAATACCAGCTAATCTATATCTTTCACTGCTGGGATCTTTGATCTCGCTAGCGTTTCGAAAAAGTTCAGTGAAAACAAATTTTCACATCACCTGCTTGAGTATCACCTTCATTGATCATCGATTTCTTTGAGAGGGCGCCAGTAACGTCTTCATTGGTCCCTGTCGCCGAAGTAGTCGTGTAGTTTCTCCTCGTAAAGGGGACCCGAGGCATAACATTCCTTTCGTTCAAAGTTCCCGTGAAGGTGTTCAGTCATAGCACCTGCTTGAGCACCCCCAAGATTTGCACTCATTCAATGATACTGAGAAGTTAATCGCAATTGAGCACTCGCAAGTTAGACATATTCTACAACACCCGTTTCATATGATTCAAAAATGTCAAAATTCCTTGCTTGAAAATTGGTTTCAGATGTACGGAAAGTCATAATTGCCCAAGCTATCGGTGGCATCTTTTTCTCATTATGTGGTGGTCAACCAATGATCATATTGCTCACTACTGTTCCGTTAGCCATTTATATAAAAGGTAGGTTTTTTTGAGTTTGATACGTGATTATACTTTTTATACGATTATTTTTTAGTGATCTTCAAAATCTCTCAAGAACTTGGCTACGATTTCTTTGCCATGTATGCTTGCGTCGGTTTATTTTGCCAATTATTTCTTGTTCTATACTCAGCGACTGAGTTATGCAGCTTGATGAAGTTAGCGACACGGTAGGTGGCTCTGTCTCGGATTGTGTATTATTTTGTTTATGTTTACATAGTCTTATTACACTACCGAAAAATGAAGGAGCCAAAAACGACAGCTGTGATGTATCCCTATCAAGTCAGGGATCAGAGATTGTCAAATCATTCGGTGGCTTCTAAGGTTATAGCTTCGGAGGTATCCTGATTAGAGCCGCTCCCGCTACCGAATCATGCATCTTCCGGCGTATTGGATGTACTATTGGCCTTGAAAGGAAAGAAATACTCCACGGCTTGCTTGTCTGGGAAAAGGAGACGAGAGTGGGACATCTCATGCTTCTTTTTGCCTGCCTTATCCGGACAGATTCTCTATCAATATAGAATCGTTCCCATCGAATAGCTCAGTCTCCAATAACAAAGAGCACTATTTGATCAGCTTATTCAAATCACTAGGCGTGTTAAATTTCCTTTCAAATGAGTTCGGTTTAGAGGTTGAGCTTGAGTTGGGATTCGAGGTGTGTGGCCACCTTGAAGAAATCCACTAACTTCGTTTTGGGTTTTGTTTATCACTTCAAGTGTTTATATACAACGAAACGAGCAATAACTATATACTTTTTACTTTATACTTTACTATACTTAATATATACTTTTTGAGTATTCTCAACATTGTCTTCAATCTTTTTAGGTCTGCTGAAGAAATGTTCTCGTTGTTCATCGCCATAGCCTTCACTGTAGAAAGTATACGGGCCATACATAATAGTGAGTATTTTTGTAGTCATCCCAGTTCTTACGATTCTACTTGAATTTATTGGCTGCTTTCATAGTCCGCCGGCGTGCCGGCGTGCCGGCGGAGGCAGTTCTAGGGGGAGGAGGGAGGCAGACAGTGTAAGGCAAACAGTCCACGCCCCTTCGAAGGTTGNGGCGGACTATGAAAGCAGCCATTCTCTCCATGATGACATCTAATAAGATATCCTACATTTCAAACTACCATTACTTGAACTCCTTCATTTCGCCTTCTATCTTCGCATAAACTTAAACTCTCTAATGATACCTTCCTTTTTCTACGCACAGCAACCCTCAAAGGTATTCTATAAAATCATCATCGATCATAACTTTTTTATGCTGAATATGTATGATAATTCATGATGGCTTTTAAAATTGAGAATTTAGTATTCCTCAAAAACTACAGCGGATGTGACGCAACGAATGCCAACAGAGACAACTTGACCACCTTCAACAATACGTCTACGGTGCTAGAGGTAAGTCTTTTTCCTAAAAATCTCTGACTTATGCAGCTCCTACTTTCGAGCTAATCATCCGATTTCTCATCGAGATTTTTCAGGAGACCGGTGTACTTTGTCGACGTGACACCTCAATACTGTACATGTTGCTAATGTTTGGCACATTATGGCTTGGTCTATTTCTATATAACTTTAGAAAGGTAGGTATCAATGTTGTCAGATTTGCGTCATTCAGCGGTTGAAAACGCCTTTCTTTTACATTTACAAGTAAGGTTTCCTGAAATTTTACACCCCCTCACCCCCTCAGGTGCTTCTATTGAAGGTTGAAATTCTAAGATTAATCTTTCCAAAAAAAAACTAGGATATAAGGCTTAACGAAGTATCTTTTCGAATCATGACAATTTTGATGACGCAGACCAGATTGTAGCCATTTTCAGACGCCCTACCTTACGCGGTCACGTCGTGAATGGCTGGCAGACTATGCCCTACCTGCATCGGTGCTTATTATGTCTTTCACAGGGTCATACTGTTTCTCCGATATCGCAAGTGAGCGTCTCTTCCGAAATTTCCATTTGAATCGTGATTGATCAATCTAAGCGTGAAGCACTTTTTTCAGAGGATCGATTCAAATTGCGAGGAGAAGTACCCATAATGCAACCGGCAGACATCTTTTCACTGCCACCATCCGGCTACTTTGTGTGCCTTTTATTAGGATTCTCGCTGTCATTTCTTTTCTTCATGGATCAAAACATTACTTCGGCCATTGTGAACAATCCTCAGAACAAGTGAGTTGGCCCGCCGCTTTCTCATATAGAAAAGGACGGTGAGAAACTTCACCAATCCGGAAAAACATTGGAAGAAACTTACTCGGTGTTTTGGGATAGGGAAGTCTAGCTTTCACCCTAACTTCCATCGCGTGAATTTCCATTATTGCTTGGAGCTGTTCTGTCCATATTTGGTTCATCAAATTTCTAGTATAGTACAGGGGTTATCTTATTTCCCTGTTTCCCAATAACACTGCGAATTCTGTTGATCTGATTGTTCAAAATCGCTTGTTTCAGGCTGAAGAAAGGCTCAACGCAAAACCTCGACCTGTTCGTAGTAGCCCTTCTGAACGTATTTTTGTCGGTATTCGGCTTACCATGGATGCATGGCGCACTGCCACATTCTCCATTACATTTGCGAGCTTTGGCTGACGTTGAGGAGCGCGTTTCACAAGGACATGTGCATGAAGTGTAGGTTATTTCACATCCTTCGATCCAACTGAACAAAGCTGTCGGCGAGCACAGAGAGAAATGATGGGTGGTTTGAAGAGTGGAGAAATTTTTACACAAACAAAATTCCCTCCAACAAATTCAAACGAAGAATTGGCCGTTTCGTTTTATGGTACACTCTAGAAGCTTCCTAGATGTCTATAAGGCGCTCTATTGGCTGCTTTCATATCCCGCCGGCGTGCCGGCGAGCGTGCCGGCGGAGGCAGTGCTAGCGGGGAGGAGGGAGGCAGACAGATAGGCAAACAGTCCACGC
>UZAF01016612.1:45691-57655 GCA_900617895.1 Haemonchus placei
GTATTCACTGTGCATGATGAATTGAGGCGAAAATGATAAAGATAAAGATATAGATAAAGGAATGTCGCCCATGTTTGGTGAAAGCTCNCGCCGGCACGCCGGCGCGCCGGCCGGCCGGCCGGCCGGCGGACTATGAAAGCAGCCATTGGATCGCATTTAGGAAAGTCGTGATTTCAACATCCGGGAGGAAGTGAAATGAGTCTTCAAACATGATTGTCTCCTTATATGTGAATCTCCCCAGTCTCTTGGGCTTAGGAATTTGTGTGACGTAGATTCCTCAGCATTCGAACCCCCTCTAACAGGCCAAAGCTTTTATATGTCTGTCCTTTCGACAATCAGGAGTTCCTACCAGCATAGTGAGTGGGAGCTATGCGGTTCATGGGGTGTTCTAATGGAAATCTGCCAATGTGGGCAATTAGAGCTGGCGTATGCGCAAGGTAGCTGCTAGCGATCACATTGACTATCCCTTTCCGTTTTGATGGTTAATCCGCAATTCATGGAAATATACTTTTACAGGATTATGAACGTTCGAGAAACTCGGCTGGCAACCCTGATCGCCCATGTGATGATACTGTTCTCTACGTATTATTTGATACCATATCCACTTCAACTGATTCCTACGTCGGTGCTACATGGATTATTCCTTTACATGGCGCTTACGTCGTTATCCGGCAATGAAATGTTCGAACGCTTGCTGCTACTCATTACTGAACAGGTACAGTGGAACATTTCTTTATGGGCGCGTGAAACTTTTCATAGGTCACCAAAAAATTATCTGAAAACTAGCTGAGAGGGGCGATCCATGCTGGCAAGATGTGTGTAGTGAGGTTTACGTATGAAAAAGGAGTTCTCATGCAAATAAGGGGCCAAACCATATTGCCAAAAAACTCGCGGGGCGATGTTCTCATGTTCCCTTGCAGCCGATATTGGGGCAAAGGCGAGAATATTGCGAAAAGTTAGATATTGGAATCTTCTCACAGCCAACCGGAACGGATCAATACTAGCCTGGGCCAACCAAAACTTCTGTCTCTCGGGGTCTGCTAAATGGAAGCAAGCTCGTTCGCGAAGATATAAATGGCTTGACACCGCAAGTCACTTTATGGGCTATACATATACATACGGATTCGGAACAGAGGTATGAAAGGAAGTTCAATCAATGCGAGAGTTCATCCCAGTAACGGGACGAACTGAAGCCCGGAACTTTATCTCCTTTCAAACTTATCACAATCCGTCGTACACCACCGTTGCCGAAGATGTCACTTCCGCTTAGTTCTTCGCAGCAATAACGTTACTTGTGTTTTGAGGCGCCGAAGTTCCTTCTCATTAGGTGATTTGCAAGCTCATACTCATGGCGAACCGCATTTCTGAATCCTTAGGCACATGATCACTATCAGCAGAACCGATTTTTCACAACTGACTGCCATTTGATCTGGCTCTTTTCATGGCTATCAAACAGCACGTTTTTTCTATGATCACAAATTTCAGCAAGCTTACCCACCAACTCACTACATCCGAAAAGTTCCACAACGAAAAGTACATCTATTCACTGCCTGCCAATTACTACAATTAATCATATTATGCGCATTTGGCTTCTCTCCATATCCGTTCATCGAGATGGTGTTCCCTATCGTGTGCTTCTTTTTCCTGCCAATCAGGTGAGCTTTTCGAATTGTATACGAGATATGGCATAATATGATGGTGACAGAATAGACACCCTCGTGTGAATTTAGTTATATGCAGCTTTGTAAAGCCTAATTCTTTTTTTCGTTCTAAGAGTGATACCTAGTTATACATATGTAATCGTTGCTGGGGGAAGGGGGGACAAGTCGTAAGAAATGGACTTTACTAGTTTCAGGCACACACTCATCCCGCGTTTGATCGACTACAAATATCTCGACGCACTTGATGGACGTCACTGAATTTCAAGGATAATCACTGCTCCTACATTATCCCTTCAGATTCTATCGACAATCATCTCATTGGCATCTCCACACATGCCCAGAAGATTGAGGCCGATAGAATTGTAACCAAAATCCATGATCCACACAGATACTCCTCATTTGTCGAAGGAAGGAAGTCGGAGATGGTCAAACTGCCGTAAAACAATTTCTAATCTGTGTTTCTTCGAAGAAATGGTAATTGGACATGTTCGACTCATCTGTCGACTTCTATTTTTTTTTTTGAGGTGGTGGAAAACATGAGGCCGGAGCATGGAGTTTAGCTTGATGTAGAAACCCACCTACACCCTCTTTTTGTCATATGTGCTACTATTAGACCCTCATTACTTTGGCAGACTAGGTAGCTTTGCTGACCAAAGGCAATTGTATGATGAGTTGTGTCCTCAGGGATGGAAGATAGGCAACGGGGACGCTTTTGCAATGACAATTGCGCTAATAACAACGTCTCTAGGCGCTGGACACTAACCTCATTAGCTCCATTTCTTCATCCTCACCATCAGGTAGAGTTGATGTAACTGGAGGGTTGTAATACGATGACTCACGACCTATACATAGTAGCGCAGCCTAGGGAGGAGTTGTCATTGAATCGGGAGCAACAGGAGCTCATTAGAGGATCCTACGTATCGGGATATTTCCTTTGACATTTCTCATTGTCGATCACTGTTTTGACTTGTTCTCGATGATGAAGTTCTCTCCACTTCCACTCCCATTTTACATCTTCGCCAATTTGTCGCACATGCTGCTTTTGAATGGAAGTTGTGGAAAATACTTTAGTGCCTTGGGTAAGTTTTTTGACACATAAATCCCACTTAATTTCTCTCTACTTCGTAGTAAATGCGCAATCCTAGGGTAAGCTGTCGATTCCTGTAGATGCCAATTCATTGCAATGTACTGATTGACCCCCTTAGCAACCAAAACCACCTCTCAGCCTTCATTAATAAATTGTACATCTCCCCTTCCTCAGTTAATCGGGTAATACTTTGATGGACAGTTCACAAAACCGGACTTGTATTCACTGTGCATGATGAATTGAGGCGAAAATGATAGATAAAGGAATGTCGCCCATGTTTGGTGAAAGCTCGTCCGGCTTGTCACATCATCCGCATCAGGTACATAGACATGTTCATGGTTTACTCTCATTTTTTCTAGTCTACAGTCTAGTCAACCATCCACCATTTGGACATAATCATATTTTAACTTCCCTTAATGTCCTGTCAATGTGATACACGTATGTTTATTAGGTTACCCTTGTACTGTGTTTTGTATACACGAAAAATTTGTCCGACTTAGCTTCTTTTTGTTCTCCCAGTCATTGAGATTACCAGGAGGGCTCGTTTATTTTGTCTTCTTCAGTCGTTGCTCTGAGATTTTTCAAGTGATTTTTCCAACTCTTCCAGCTCCTGATTCTTTTTTTGAGAGAGTTTTGAGTGAGGTAATTGGTCGTATGAACTAGCCTACCTGAATTCATCCTTCTCTTTACAACGACTGAAGATTACCATGAAGTAGATGGACCTCCAACGAAATTATTTAAATAAACGTTTCGCCTCTTCTGCCGACACCGATGTTTCTCCTTTTTAAGTTGAGCTACTATTGTCACGTTGCGTTTATTTATAATAATGATTATACTCAAGAGTGATATAGTGCCATATGGATTGTAACAGATTTCTATGTTATAAATATCATATGACTACTCTTTTGTTGCGGTGCTTCTTTTCAAACACAGAAAGGTACTCCACTGAAAAAGTGTGTTATCAAAAAGCCAGGTCCACCAGATCATTGTATCAGCCAACTACGCCTTCATTACCCATTACGATAAAAGGATAAAGGATAATGTTTTTGGCGTTAATCAATCTGAGGGATGCGCCCCGCACTCGACTTCCATTCAGAATCTTAGTAGCGTAACGAGCGCGTATGTGGCCTACACAATGACTTGCGGTGGCCAGCCGATGTACAAGTCAGTGCTTTTATCCTTCCAGACGAGTCTGNTACCAATTCACCGACCCCGAAGGGTTGAAAGGCTTGGCTGGCCTAGGCGGGCATCGATCCGGGATTCGAACCTCTGACCGTGCGTGTGATATAGTGTGCCACTTGCCACTACACCACCTCCGCCCTACCCACTACGATTCGGAATGGAAATCCAACGCGCGGACGCATGCCAAATGGGAGGCATTGGAATGGCACCCATCGTTCTCGATGTTGTTGCATTATCACAAATCTTGATGGCTAGCTCTTTAAAGATGAACAGCTCGCAATGCTTTCATGGCTTCATTTCCTACAGTCTACAATAACTCCCAGTCAAAATGGAGTACTAAGACATAAAGTAGGAAACCTTCAGCACCGCTTCCAACAAGTCCAGCACTTGCCAGACTTCCTCTATGACCTCGAAGACCCTTTAGTCTAGAAACCATCCACTAGCATATGATTGGGCAGACTACCAGCTATTACGGACCGAGGATTTTAGTGAGCTTGAAAAGTGGCACTTCTCCAAACATCAGTAATACACTGATACATAGGTCTTCAACTTCAGTAGGACTTCGAAAACGTTCGTTGAGATAGTCGCAAATTGCTCTGATCTTTTTCCCAGCCGAAGCCTGGGAAGGATATCCTGTCTAATGAGAAACCTAAAGACTAACATAGATGTCAACCTCATAAGTTCAAGCTCGTCTTATATCATCGCATTCGAGGAGATGTACATGGGATAGAAACATGGAGAATGTAATTGCTCATTTCATGAATTGTGGTGCAACGTAATGAAGAGCATGACTGCATAGATAGCAAAAACAAGGGCACCGTAAAAAAAGACCAGATTACATATCGCAGTGGCTCTCCCATGTCACCCTTTCTTCGACGAAAGTGAAAAAATGGTTTCCCAATCTGGAAGAAACAAGATGCACCGTAGTGTGAGTCGTTCCGAGAAGACAGAATGCAGGAAGGAAAAGCTGAACAAGTGTGAACCAAGGGAGCATTCAGGAGCAGGGTCTACCACACATATCTATTGAGTTCGTTAGAAAGTTCAAAAAAAAGCTAAGTACATATTTTTTCAGGAGTGATCGTTTAGCTGTGTGGTAAAAGTTCACAATATTTAACAACAGTCACGCCAGCAGCAGAGCACAATATTCAGTGCATAGGTTTCGGTTTTGGTAGTGTTCAGTGGTAGTTCGCTGGGTTCACTCCATGGTTGTTATCATGGGTTTCAGAATGTGCTGATTTCCGCCACGTTCTAGTATTGGATCGCACATGGGAATGCGGTTAAACAGGCTGCGCACTCTCACTCAGACTTTGAGGTACCCGAACGTAGAGGCGGCTGCCGAACTAAGTTTAGTAGATGGTCGTGAGTCGTTCACACATGAGCTTTTACTGATGTGGATCACAATAGCGCAAAACCAGGAACCAAAGCGCACGTGTATTGACTATAGAAAACCAAGAGGGTATAAAAAAGCAGGAGACAGGGGAAGGCAACCTGTTCGAGTGAAAAGTATACCTTGAAAAGGAAGAAACCCTAAAAAACAAAATATACAAAATGCGAAAATTAAATCACATAACAGTATGTTAAACCTCGACAGCAAATCAAAAAATTGAGGATCGCCAGATGTCTTATATTATTACACATACCATCAAGAAATCAGATTATAACAAGCGATCAGAAGCATTGGACCTCAGCTATGATATTTTAGGAAATCGCCTCTAATTCCTACACTATCCAAACTGCACAAAAGGATACTGTGATCAACTTTGCCAAAGGTCAATACTTTGTGACAAGTTTTTTTCAACAGTGAATAGCACTGATATTGTAAACAAGTAGAAACCCCCGACAAAACCGAATCAAATCAGAGAAGAAGCTTAAAACAATCAGATCAATCAAGAAAACACGATTTCACTATTTTTGCCATCATCTTCCATGGGGTCGGCGAAAGACTTACGCTTTGAGTTCATTAGGGTAAAAGGCTCTGGATTCGTCAGGGACAGCTGTGAAAATCGATTCCCTCCGTTGAAGAAGTTCCCAACTAGTGAGTGGGGTGGACAAAGAATCGAGGTATGATTGATAGAAAACGCTAGTGGAGGCCAACATTCGTAGAAGATTGACGAGGTTTAATCGATTGGAGAGACAAAGACTTGATGATATTACGAAAGCATTTGTAGACACCCTCAGGAGTAGTGGCTCAAGGGACAGCCAGATCCAACTAACGGGCTAGGAGAAAACGCTGTTCCAGAAACTTTTGGAACCGTTGATAAGCTATCATGGATACTGGCTGCCTTCATAGTCCGCGATTTGGCCCGCGAGCACGCGAGCGACGGGGTACTACTCGTCCGGCGGTATCGACCAAGATTCAGTTGTAAACAAGGGGCAAGCGCTGCCTCCGTCGCTCGTTTGCTCGCTCGCGCGCTAGACGACCAAATCGCTGACTATGAATGCAGCCATTCAGACCATATTTCGTCCTTCGTAAAGGGAAAACTTTTACCTTGGAAGTCTTTGAGAATCGAAGTGCGTTTCTTCTAATCCATGCGTTTCTCAAAAAAACAGAGTCTCTTTGTACATAGACTGCTGGGTAGTTTATTCTACTTAATATTATCAAGGAAGTGCCGCCCCTGATATCCGGGGATACCTCTAGATACAGGAAATCGACTTCGAAGTGAAACAGTAAGCATGGTCGTGCAAGGTGGATACAAATTGTCATAGACATAATCAGAAGTGTAGTAGCGACAAAAAACAGAAATGTGATTAATCTTGTCAAGTTCAGTGCTGATCAGCACTTCACCAGCAATGTTAAAATCTTTGTATTTGTCTTCATCCGCACAGCTAATAGGCGCCTTAATCGACAGTGTTACTAATTTATGATCAGAGGCGACTATTTTTAGACTAGTCATCATGTTGGATCACAAATTAACAGGATCATGCCAGGTATGGAGGTACTGCACCGGCTTCAACTGTGATCCCTCCCACTTGCGCTTAGACGAATCACTTCGTTTATTAGCAAGTGTCAGTAAGTTGGAGTCAGTGAGTAACCAGCAATATATTTAGCGGTGATAAATCACTAAGAACCGAGGTTAGTTTTGATTACCCTAAAATTCCATAGATAAGAGTGAATGAGATAAGAGTAGATAAGAGTAGATTCATTTTTCACCGGGTGAAGCTACCGGTGAAAAATGAATTGGAATGAAGTTGAAATTGAATGCAGTCACCCTCTAANCGCTATTTTTCTATATGAATTGTTTATTAAGTGGGCGGGGTTAAGAGTTGAGGGGCGGAACTTCTTCTTAACTTCTTCTTCGAAGTTTAATTTATCCATCCATCAAGTTAGAGGGTGACTGCATTCAATTTCAATTTCATTTCAATTCATTTTTCACCGGTAGCTTCACCTGCTCTTATCTATGAAATTTTAGGGTAATAATAAGAATCAATGTGTAGAAATATCTACAACTAATAAATTACCCATTGAACGAATTATTGACAGATTCATGAACAAACGTATAACGGCACAGTTCACGATAAAAATGGTTCCGGAGATTTCCACATGGTATGAATTCGGGGCCTCCTCTGATACCGTATTTGTCAAAATGAGGTCGTGAAACCTTCTGGATAGGGCATAATAAGGGGCCTGAGAGTGGAAACGAGAGGCCTCCGCCCCTCGCTAGGCTGACAACGAAACTAATTGCCGTTCACCATTTTCGCATTGGAGCAACATTAGTGAACAATCGATAAGCTGATTCGCAAATTGCTAAGCACGGGCATGTAGATTTTTTTGCGTTCGCCGACTAGTGTTTGATATTCGATCGTTTTTCTATCTGCTACTACTATTCGCTTCTACTCAGCTGAAAATGATTATTCACTGCAACCGCGAGTGGATCAGGTAAGTCAATTACGAATGAGAATTCACGGGATGTCTTTTTGCACGCAATTTTGTTCAATTCATAATAATTATTTTTGATTATTTTTTATTCGCGCAATCTTCAATTGAGTTTTGATAGGATGTTTTCAACCGGTAGTGAGAACATTCCTCAAAACCGTTTTGAAGTTTGCAAAGATGTTAGTACTTGTTTTGACTTGATGTTTTGTTAACTGCTGTTAATTCGCCGCAGTACGCGATCCGAAAGTCTCACAAGGTTGGCGATTTGTGGACAAAACTTCAGCCTCGGACGGGACTTGAACCCGTACTTGTCCTTTCCGGGGACCGTGCTCTTATCCCTTACACTACCGAGGCCCCGCTTGCCCTCGCCTTCTTGATGGCTTATATGCCATAGCTTATCAGCACTCACACGTACAACGTGTTGAGCCGGTCGGCCAATATCAGCACAGAACCGTTAAGCTGTAGGCTTTACATGTTAGTACTTGTTTTGACTTGATGTTTCGTTAACTGTTGTCGTTTTTTAGGGATAAGAGCACGGTCCCCGGAAAGGACAAGTACGGGTTCAAGTCCCGTCCGAGGCTGAAGTTTTGTCCACAAATCGCCAACCTTGTGAGACTTTGCAAAGATGTTTTGGACTAGGCGTTGCTTGCAATTCTTTTTTATTCCTATATATTGATCACTTATTATTATTATCCGATCTCTTTTGCGCGTTCTTCATGAAGGGTCATTGATGTGTTCTTGTTCAATGTCAAGAACACTCTTTGACCTTCATTTAAAGAACTACGTGTAGTTTAAACCCTATACTTGCATGCATTCCCTCAGAAAATCAGCTGTTTGCGTGTGTTGTGTACAATGCAGACCCTGCGTCGCGTTCGTCTGAGTCGCCTGAACATCCTCTTACCGCTGTTTTTGGCTGTGTAACTCGTCCAACACCCGTTTTTACTTCTTTTTTGACCCTTTGTATTTCTTTTAATTGTCGTTTTTCGCGATTTCTGTTTTACCATTGAACTACTGTAGGCTGTACCTATCAATTCCCGTCAAAAACAGGATACCCCTAAATTATCGTGGATTGTGCCTTTGAGCTGAGATGGAGAGATGGCCCTATACACACAATAAATATACTGCGCACAGTAAATATACTATCTATTAACGTTAGTGCTAGCTATTTCCCCGGTACGATCTCAGTCACAACAGTGCATAACCAGCGGAGTCAGATCTATTGTCTACTAGACGAATACAGGACGACCGAATACTACAAAGGCTATCATGTGGAATATGGAGGCGATCAGAATTTGACTGGACGACGCTGAGCCCGAGGTCGGCTGAGCGAAGTCGGAGTTCCTTGCTCGAATACTCGTTGCTGCTCCTCCTTCTTCCATTTGACATTTATCTCCGCGATGCAACATTAGCTTCATACTGTATCATTAGTCACCCCTCTCCACCTCTGACTTCTACAAACTATGCTTAAGCCTAACACTGTTATAAAAATTAATTATCAATAAAAGTTCAGCGATCCATCCCACCTGCGCACTGACATATCAATTCGTTAAAGGCACCCATCACAAAAAAGTTAGGGTACCCTTTTCTGACGGGAATTGATAGAACTACTCTAGAATAAAGCGATAACAACGAAAAAAGCGCAAAAAACGACGAACAAAAAGAATTAAAAAGGGCCAAAAAAGAGCTGGAAAGGGGGTTGGACGAGTTTCACGGTGAAAGAACATCGGTTAGAGAGTGTTCGGGCAAGTTGGCAAATTGCCAGGGACGGCAAATTGGCAACTTGCCAGAGACGCAATGTGTTGTCTGCAATAGCATGCAACACATTGCGTCCCTGGCAATTTGCCAATTTGCAATTCAGGGTGGGTCCTGGAGCGATTACATGACACTGTGTCGTCTCGACACTCGTCTAACGTGTCACCGATCAAGGGGCGGAGGGCGACCGTGGATATCTGTCCGACCCCTGATTGTGCCCTATTCAGCCGTTTTCCGACCTCATTCCTGCACAAATGGTATCAGAGGAGGCGTCGAATTCAAACTACGTGCAAATGTCCGAAACAATGTTTTTGTTAACAGTGCCTTTAAACAGCAACCCCCGAAGCTCATCAGTGAGTTGGAGTAACCAGAAATATACTTCAGGAGTGGTAAATCATAAGAACCGAAGTTAGTTTCGATTAATAATATGAATCAATGTGTAAAAATACCTGCAACAAATAAATTACTCACTAAATGATTTATTGACAGATTTATAAACAAATGACTTAACATGGAGATGGCATGACAGTCTTTACTATACATACAATAAATACACTACACACAATAAATATACTATCTATCAGAGAAATAGACGGAAGTGGCAAGTTCTGCTCTATCACGCACGCAAGACCCAGGAATCGAATACCGGGTCGATATTCCCCGCACCAACCAAGCTTTCCATCCTTCCGGAGCCGGCTACTTGGTACCACGCTCGTCTGTAGGATAAACACACCGAATCGTATATCAGCTGGCTGTAGCAAGTCATTGTATAGGCCACATACACAATCAAAAAGCCACTATGATTTTGAATGGAAGTCGAATTTCGGGGCGCATCCCAAAACGGGGCTGGATGACGCCCAAAGAATTTAGAACGTCATAACGCAACTAAGTTATTGGGCAGTACGCTGAACAACACTGAGAATTGTAGGCAGAACGGCGCACAAATGAATCACACTAAGAGACTGAGAGAATCACCTTTGTTTCACATTTCTGCATTCCATTTGGTGGCTCACAATCAGTAATAGCCATGCTAAACTGGATCAACGAGCGCCCATTCCGTTGCTGCGTTTTGGCCCTCACATCTAGTGATAGGAATACAAGGGAATGGCCCTATCTGGCTTCAATTTTTCCTTCACCGCTTCAGAGTGAAGGAAAATTCGAATATTCTCAAGAAAGTTGCAACAGCGACGACGGAAAAATACGAAATGGAGTGGTCCTCCTTCGCAGGAGCCAGTAATTCAAATCGCAAGTTTGGAAGTATTTTGCCGTTCAACGATTGGTTTATAAAATAATGAACGAAAGAAATAACCGAGAAAAAACTGCAGTAATAAGCGGGAAAGGAGAATAGTCGGACCAACTAACATAGTTGGTGAGTAATTGAATAGATCTTGCCAAAGAACATGGCAGGTAAAGCACGTACCTTCGAATCACGGCGGAGTTCGATGAAATTTTGTGTAGTTTTCATAAGGAACTAAACAGAAAAACTAGCTAGTATATTGTATAAGCTCGATCTTAAGTCGAGAGTGGAATCACACGGGGAAGAAATACTAAAAATGAGAGAAAAGGGCGATATATGAAAGGCAAATTTGTGAAAGCGCGACCTGACAAAAAGAGTTGCCTTAGCTACCTTGACAGCAAAACAGGGCTGCCTTTTAAACTTACTTAGCTGCTCATAGGTCGGCTGAATCATCGATGGAGCGCAAGGTCAATCGTCTTCGGTCTTCTAACAATGTCTGGACTCTCTCGTCTGGATAGTGATCAGCTTCCAAAGTGTCGCGCGCTCAGTTCCTAAATTTAGCGAGAAAGTAAAGCACAGTAGATTTACTCTTAACTTTATCCAAACAAAACAGTTGTTTACTCGAGTATGAAATGCTACTGACAGACTGATCGTTCGCACCCATGAGGCCATACAGGTAAAGGATAGTGCTACTGCAGTAACGATAGAAACCCGTCTATATATTCTTCGCATACATGTTATCAGTGAATACGACCGGGGTTCAATTTTTATAATGCGATGGATTTTGTGGCGGATTTCCCAATGCTACTCATACAGAATACGCGAAACATAAAATTTCCAATAATGCTTGCATTCTGAAGCGAATAGCACGAAATCCACAAATAAGCCGGATTGTAGTTCACAATGTTTTAAATATTGTAAAAAAAATTCTAGCTGACAACTGGCATATTATATATATTCATATTTTTATAATTATGTAGGTTCAGCCTCGCCTTAGTGCGGGTGCAGCTGGCCCCGTCGGATGTGCCTGGAAGCGGAAGGATAAGCAATTTATTATATAAAAGAAACAACAAAACACCAATAGAACAACACAGGAGATCCGCCTTCAAAGTCAGATGGGTACGTTAAGCAGAAGATTATTCTCAATTATACAGTAGACACCGCCGCCTTT
>UZAF01016612.1:58040-68300 GCA_900617895.1 Haemonchus placei
CTGCGGACTATGAAAGCAGCCGATGGGTACGTTAAGCAGAAGATTATTCTCAATTATACAGTAGACACCGCCGCCTTTACGGCTCACCCTATCCAGGCGAACAACATTACACGGTAGAGTACCAATGATTTCGAGTTCTTGACCTTCGCGTTAAGCCACGTTTCTGTCATAAAAACAACGTCAGGTTTCATATCGATCGGAAATGAATTAAGATGGTGAAGTTTTCTGGAAAGACTCCGCAAATTAACCAGAAAACAAGAGAGGGGAATAGAAGCCCCATGTAGAATCAAGCGTTTACAAAGTTCCCTGCAGGTAACTCAGGAACATGCTGCAACTGCCCTCGATACGCTACCTACTCTCGACTAGCGCGACCGTTGCTCTTTTCACTTGCAATTTGCCTCAGCTCAAATCCACGTTTTCGCTCATCCCGTGCCATGCTTTTCCTAAAAAAAACTTCGGAAAACCAGAATTGCGGAGATTGCGAGCATTTTTCAGAGCCTTTCGCCAATGCGATACAGTTGGGAGTACAATCTTGACTTCGCAATATCCAATTCGCCCATGCTTGACTTCGCAATATCCAATTTGCCCATGCGGTATACCCAAGGAGTACACCTAACATCAAGCGCATCCAACACCTCAGAAGTTTTAGCCACGAACTCTCTTTGGCGAGATGGACTATTTCACTTTCCCTCAAGCCTGCAAGCACAACACTACGGGACCGTTTCTCATTCAAAGAGCAGAGAGCATTTGCGCAACCACTGCGTTCCTGTTAACTTCCATTATATTCAGTAAAAGCTCGTTAACAGAGAGCTTACTATAATCAAGCAGGGTTAGAGCAAAAAGAAGCAGCGATACTAAAGTCATTCACTTTAGGAACAGCACCACGTAATTCCTGTTCGTCTCGACAGCTGCAACAACATCTTTGCTATTCACAACATGTGCAACAACATTCATATTTCTCTGCTAAGGGTCATAATCATGGCTAATGGGCTCAGCCAATTAGGATTGATTGAATCGATTATCAGAGCACCTAAACGCAGAAAAATAAGCGGGTAGAACTAGTAGGTAGCAGGGCAACCACGGCAGAGCAAAAAGGAAAGCTGATAACAAAAACCCCTCACAAACAAGTTGTTCAAAGCATCGAATCAGCAGAAGCGGAGAAAAGCGATGAAATCGGAAAGAAACAGAAAACAAACTGACCGCCCAAAAATGCAGCCGCACCCATCGGCACATGAATTGAAGTGAATTACAGGTACAAATTACAGGTAATCATTACAGGTATTCAGGATAAAACATGCTAGATAAGGATAACTGATTTTTTCCCCAGTTTTTGAACTCTGCTTCTAGGATGTATGCTTTAAATTGGACTGTATAGCAGTTTTCCGACCTCTTGCTCTCTATAAATAAATAATAAATAGCTTCGAAATTTCGGCTAGCTCTATTCAGAGCTCTTCTTTGTCGGCAACTGATCATCACTCTTGGTCATGGAGCGGCAGATAATGATTTTCTCAGAGTAACGTGGTTCCTTCGTAAGCTAATATTTTCAAGAGTTTTTGGGAGCTTATCCATTTCATATAGCTTAGTATGCCGCCCTTCAACTTCCATCAATCTCATTCGATCTCACTTGCTCATTTTTTCGTGGCTCTTTGCAGAACAGATGTAGATACATACACTTCTACCAAGAACAACAAAAGTGGCAAAAAAACGTGACCTCTTGTCAGTTTCAGCAAGTTCGGACCGTTTGAATATCAGGTGTGGAACCAACTTTGCAATTAGTAGTATGACCTCAAGCGCTTCAGCTTCCAGTACGTTTCGCAGCACCGATAAAATCCTTGTGCATCCTTATACAGAAATATAGAGAGAAAGCGACGGCAGCCCTCTTCTTTTGTAGACAGAGATCAAGATATAGGCAGCCGCGCAAATGGATCACTTACTGACAACACACATCGCCATTAGAAGAACATATTTCGCTCCAAGCAAGCACTTTTCGAATTTCTCGCAGCACATCATCTCCGTTCGTTGAGGGTGTAAAGGCGACCGCAGTGGCTACCATGATGACCGCATCACAGAAAGCACATATTTAGTGAGTGAAGTTGTTCATATCCATCTATCAAATTGTTTGTATCCTTCCTCCACAGGCCTTGGTGATGGCGCTAAAATTGTTTTTTCTTTTGACGTCTGCGTTAGAGGTTGTCGCGCCGTCCTGCCCTGCCGAGCGCCCGATGCATCGGTGAATCGCTCGGACTGGCGGTCGAGACGGCGTGATGATGACCGAAGTCTCACGCGCGCTCGCAAGCTCGGCACCCTCTGCCACGCGGGCATGTTAGGTCTTGCGGCCACGGTGTCTACGCCAGGCACCTCGGGTTGTTACTGCCTCCGCAGTACACAAGAGGGTTGCTAGCCCAGCGCCGAGCTCCCTCGGACACTGGGCACACGGTCCAACCACGGCCTACGTAAATTATCCCCAGCGCTAGGAATAACCACGATGTAAATGATGTTATCGACATCCTACGTATTATCAACACACATATAAAATACACATTTTATGATAAATTATGTTCAATATGAAATGGATGATTAAATACGATTAAATAGAAAGGGCACTATGGAAAATACTGTGAGAGATACTATTAGAGAATACTATAAGAAAAAGGCAAGGAATTATATGTATACACGAATATAACCGCAGCATAACCTCCGGTCTGGGTACGATCCGTTCCCATCCTCATCCGGGTCCCATCCAAGCCTTCCCACCTACTTTTCGGCTATGCTGCTTCCAGGTCCTTGATTGCTGTGGACCATCCTTCCAGTTGTTTCCATTCAGCTTCATACCATGCAGCTTGGCACCACTTAGAGATGGCATAGATGTGGCGCTATGAGCCCATCGGGGGCTACGTCGATGTTATTGACGTTGAAAGGCACAGAAGTTGTCGAAAGCAGGTGGCTACGGCGTTTACACGATGGCGAATGAATGATGCAATCGCCGATAGCGGCTAGAGTCCGCCGCCACGTGGCAAACTCTAGCTCTCTGCAGCGCACGGTGCCTTTCCGGCGGGACTACGGACGCGCCACGGCCAGGCCGTCCTTTAGGTCGTCCCAACGGCACGACAGAGCTCCTCAAGCATTGTTTTTTTGAATATGTGGATCTTGAGCAACCCATCATAGCCCTCTCCATGAGGCCCTTGTGTCGATCGTTCAGTGGAAGCGGTTTATTGAGCCAAAGGCATGGTATAACACTTTCGAGCGCTTATATACGTTAGTAAACATTGCAGATGCATTCACAGATGGCCAAATAAGAACAGTACATGGACAGAACGTGACAGGATAGGGACGAAAGGAATGCTACCGAATGAGTAAATGATACAGTAAACAAACGATAAGAGATGGGAAAATTGGGGAAGTCGTGGTCGACCACGACAGTCCTTGACTTATTCGGTGTAACTCTTAATCACGTGCATTTCGTGCTAAAGCGGCAGGTAATAGAAGTTTTTCAACCAGATGCCTTTGAATACAGAGACAGCACTTGTGCACCTAGTTAGACTTGGATTATTGTGGTTGTTCCTTATCTTTCCCAAAAGAGCTCCTTTTCTCAAAGGTATAAACAGCAACCTAAATTGAACAATGAAAATGCAACATCACGTGTACGACTAGCGACTAGGGTGGTAATTGGTTCTAGGACTATGTTGACAAATTTACCACCACGGAACACGACAGGTAAATACCAGTTGGTGTGCTTGAGCTGCGGTAGGTGAAGACTGCTAAAGCTGTGGCTGATAGCGGCGGCTTATGTCGGCCGGCGGAGAAGCTCTGAGGAGGCTTCTTCCTCTATCTTTTATAGCGGAAAAGGTCATACCTCAGGCGGGTAGGCCACTGCAATGCCACTCAATTAATTGCCGTATCGGCCTACCTTTCCGTCTGATAGCAGATCAGCATGACCCACCGTGCTTAGGTGGCGGCTCGCTTATAAAAGGGGCTTCTCCTGGCATTTCTGTTCCACACATGACTATTGTTGAGAAAACCATAAAATTGAAATTTAGAGGTTATAGTCAAGCACGCTTGTTATCGAATTAAATTAATTAGGTAGTTTTATCATTGTATTCATTATCTTACCTTTCTTCCATGAACGAACCTCGTCTGTTCTTCCCAGCATTCCTTCAGCTTTACAATGCTCAAGTGAGATTCTTTTCTCCATCATAAAATACTCGTCGACCTAGTTGGTAGACTGGTTGCTTTTGACATTGAGGTAGATCTTGAGCTTATTATTCTAGTTCTTGCTTTTATTATCGCTGATTTTCGCCTTGTCCGTCTTCGTGTGTGCGACTTGCTCGTCGTCGGCGACACTGCACTCGCCGTCATCCCTCACAAGTGGAAGTTGTATTGCGGGGAGAATTAGGCAAGATAATCACGATTAAATTTCAGGTATCCGATGGAGTTACGAAGAAAAAGAGCTGAATATTGATTGATGTTGTAATACGCTTCTAAAGATTTTAGGTTCGATGGATTCACCAAAATATGACATGAAATTGTAAGTTTTCTAGCAAAAAATTGTCTTAGTGCCACTTACTATTACTTCAGGTTTCTATAGGGCTAAAATCTAGAAGCTGAAAAGCTCCTTGTCAAGGAGAGTAGAGGACCAGACCGAATAGGAAGGGAATGATGTCGCTCATGATCCAATTGACTCATGCGTATGGTCTCTGTTTAGAAGAGGACCTGTCGGATTTGCAGCCGCAGATTCCTCGAAGTCAAGGCTCAAGAACGGTTGGAGGACTCCTGCGTAAAACATGCGAAGAGTTCCAGGCAAACTTTGGCCTTATCCACGCTCTTAGGGGATATTTTGAAATGTGAATGTAGCATGTTGCTTCAAATAATGTTATCAAACGTGCATATGGATTTCATTGCCATTGTCATCTATGACGAGAAGCCTTGAATACATTGCCATAATTGGCGCCAATGATTTTGGAACACCTTGTAGACTCCATTGCCATTGTCATTTAAGAAGCTTTGAATTTATGCCATGAGTTGGCACCAATAATTTTGGGACACCCTGTAATGGGATGTTTTCATAATCTGCTGCCCATCATCAGAAAACTCTGCATACAATACTTTCACGATCAGAAAAGATGATAAAACTTTATTTGTACAAACATGCAACGGGATTGGCTTCATAAATAAGATCACGCATGTATATATTTGAAAAAAAAATAAAACAAACGCCTTTGTAATATTGAAAAAGAAAAAGTGTATAAGGCACTTCTAATAAATGTTATTGTGAATGTTCAAATGGAAATTCTATTCAGCATGCATAAGAATAATGATAGAAAAAAGCATTGAAGGCACAGCAAAGCACAACGAAAGAGTCCATATAGAGAGACGGAAGAAATAGTCTCATATATGTATATCCGATTAGAATGATGAGAGACGTTATGGCAACAACAAAAGCATCGTTAACAACTGAATATTCCGTGAAAAAGTCAATCACTAGGCAACGAAGAATGCGCTCAGAAGCGACAGAATGTACAATGGCGAGTATATCCAGTCAGTTACAGTCATGATCAACGGAGATGTGATGGTAAAACAGCAATTAAATCACCACTATAACCATTATATTAAAGAGATAATCTCATCCAGACCACAAAGAGTACTCCAAGAAATAGAAGAATCAATGAGCTCTCTCACACGCCTAAAAATGAGTCAGATCAGTCAGGTTCCCCGAGTCTAGTAAATTCACTGATTAAAACAAATGTGGTGGTAAATTTTTCGAAGCTAGAAGAACAACAGCTTTCCGAGCATTGCCCAGCTGTGGGCATGTCGTCGTAAGTTATGAAAAACTATGGGCGAGCGATTTCTTTAACACTGCGCCAGCACTCCAGATACTACATATGACTCGACCTGAAGCGTTGTCAATTTCAACATTTGTCAATCTAGAATCTCACTACATAGGCAACCTCGGGAACAACAATCATTGGCTAAGGTTAGGAATAGGTCAATAAACTAGTCGAAAGAAACTCTTCCGTTTCGGGCGGAGCGTCCTTAAAGCGGGCGGTACTTTCTATATGAATTCATAAACTGATCCCAACAAAAGATCATGAGGCTAAAAAAACTGTAGCAGTGAATAATGTTTAAAAAGGTCATACACGGAGGCACTCAGCGCAGCTCAGCCTCAGTAGGCCAAACATGCTCTTGAGTGGGAGGCGCTTTTCACAAAAGTTCATAGCTCGGTTCAAAAACGTTCTATGATCCAGAAGAAAAAGTATGAGGTTATCGAAGGAAAGGTGGCCAAATTTTAAACGTAGGCTGGGCCTGCACTAAGGTGGGCGGGGCTATGGACCAACTTGAAAGCGTCCTAAATGCGAAAAGATCAGTTAAAGGCTATAGAAGGAAAATGGTCAAATTGCTGTGGCAGGCGGGGCTTCTAATAGGGTGGATCAAATATATACAGCTTTGCTCGAAAACAATCGCGAGTCCGAGATTGGAACTATTGAGGTAATGTAGTTAAGCGCCCATGCATAACGGGGGAGGGGGAAGGGAACGGTTTGTGCGCGGAAGAGTGCAATCCGATTTCATTCCGCAAACATACGCAGGAAGTTGGATGAGCCAAGTATGAGTAGATTTTACCAAGTGGGCTAAATACACATCTCTGCAAGCAGAGATCCACTTCAACGCTGGTAGGAGGAAAGTCCGCCATCAGCCGCGAGATCCCACTGGTGTTGAAAACCTTTCAGTTTTGGATTCATCGATCTCGACCCATCTAAATCTAGGTAGGACACGGAAACAAAGTTTCCTGAAAATATTCAGAAACTATTGAAATCTTCCACCTACCGATCATTGTTTCGACTCCAAAGCCTCAAAATGCTTCTTTGCAGATCGAATATTCATGAGCGTAGCGGCAGGAGAAACATTCCCATCGGCCAGAACGACCATAATGAAGGTGTTCGGAGTAAAAGCGTCAATAAATGCGGCAAAATAACTATTCCGCACATGCATGTATTCAAACTGTGAGCCCATTTTACTGAAACATCCGGTCTGAATCGCAATCTTAAAAGCAGTCACATGAGACTCACCTGCAACTGAGTTTGAATTGTTTTATAATATTCGAAACCTTCTCGAAACGATGCATGTCACGATGTTCAGTCATTTCTGCGTGAGCAATGACGAGAAAAGTTGCCCTTTCAAACAGCATGACCTCAAATATCGAAACTTTTCCGCAAAAAAATTGAAATAAAATCCTCCACACGTGGGGAAAACAGAACAAAGCGGTAGCAAATGAGGTCAGCGGGGTAAAAACAGTTGAAGATCAAACCTCATCTGCATCCAGTATGGCAGCAAACTGTTTCAATTTTTGCTCCATTATACTTACGTTTGGTATAAGTTTGTAAACAATTGCAGACCAAGCCTGAAATACTCCTTAAATAAGATGTACGAATGTTAACTACTCGGTTGTTTGCTGAAGCATCTACATTGCTTAAGCAGCCATTCTTTAAAAATTGTATTCGAATTCAACCTGGAGAAGAGTAGTATGCATCATAAATGACCACCGACTCTCATCGACTTTCGGATAGCTTGCCAATCCTATCGCACCAGAAGCAAAAAGGCTGTGATTCGCCTAACTTACTGTTCAACCTTTTCTATCTAAACTGTGGAAATGGGGTAGAGCCAGTTCTGAGAAGTAGCAAGGTCTCGGTAGAGAACGTGAAAGATAACCATTGAGCCAAGACGTTTCAGTTTGACAGAAAAAAATGTTCAAGAACGAAAATAAGGTTAAGAAGGCAAAAGTTGACAACGTTCACACGCCTTTCTGGGTGAAGAAGACCGATAATCTACCTAGACGTTGGCGACAACGGTGGATGTTAAACATATGAATAACTCACTGGTTTTTAACATATTTTCGATTATAAGAAATTTTTGAACAATCTTGTACATCCCTAATCCACCTGCATAATCCCCTTTAACTATCAATTTTCGCAAGCGCATCGCTAAATTCTAAACGCTACACCTAAATTCACTGTGAATTTGTTTAGATGAAGAGTTGGTGAGCACAGTAATGAGAGTGGATCTCGGCTTACGATTTCAGTTTCTTGCTTTAAGGTGAGAAACAACGAGCATCATAGAATGTTACTGGGGTAAACAAGAATTCAAATCGTGCATTTACAAGAGATAACGTAACGGCAATTAGCTGCTCATCTCACAAAAGATTCGAATAAAAAAGAAAATCCTGATGAAAACACAATTTAGGTAAAACAGTGGGATTTAGGGGCATTAGAGAAAGGGATGCTGAAGCCGGCGTATACTCTTGAATGAACTTGAAAATCAAACTTTTCATGAGAAAAAAATTGTAAATTAGCGCGCATCACTCATTGATCTTCAATACTTCACAGAGAAAAGGAACACATTTTGTGGAGAGTGGAAAGACAGTGGCCGCTGCCATTGAATCTAATCGACATTTTGTCTGAATAACGGACAGGGCACTGTGCAGAGCAAAAGAGAATTTCANAACCTTACCCTCCTCAACGAAAACTTTGATGTTTCGGAAGTGTATCGAATTTAAGATCAAGAAAACATCGACTGACTTTGTATAGAGTCTCATCCCATATGCTACTACGAAAGCACTGACAGACAGCATTCGCGCGATCTGGACCAGCGGCCATTTCGGTAAACCGCAGCACTAAAGAAGCACGGTCCTCGAACGTCTGTAATCGAGATGAGTTAGCGATCAAATCTAAAGAAATGTAAAGATAGAAATAAATAAAATGATGTTAGTAACCTGGTCTCTGTGGTCCACTTCGATAAGATCCATTTTATGAATTAGACAAAAGACCTGAAGTGGTATATTAAAGCTCACGATCATTTCTTTTTATTGTGTAAGTTACATTTTTGCCTCAAGCACGAAACTAGATGCGCAGTATACGTACGCTTCAACACCAACACCACTCGAAGACACAAATGACAAAGACAAATGATAATACCACGCGAAACAAGTATGAATCACAGCAGGAAATTAGAAGTCTCTCTGATTCAAACCTGTGCATTAGGAGAATTATGAAGGAGCGCCTCAAGACAAGATTGATAATAGCCCAAATCCTTTTCAAACTCTCTGCTCTCGACGTCAAAAACATAAATTAGCACCTGAAAATGCTTTTCTTGACAAACAAGGGCACACACTAACCAGAAGGAAACAACACACCTGAACATTTTTGAAAATTTGATCTTTTTGCGAAGAAAGGTAATTGTTCATGAATGTCTCTTGACCACCACAATCCCATAAATGCAAAACCAGGTTTCCCAGGAATCTGAAAACGATGTCATTGTACCTTCTCCTGCTTCTGAGGGGAGGCGATGGAACAGTACTCCTAACTCAAGATTACCCTTACCATACAATTCGCTTTTCAGTGCGAAACTTCATGATGATGTAGGGAGAAAAAACGAAGAAGCGACGTTATTGCACACTTTAACATCGTTTCTTTTTTTATATTTTTATTCCATGTGAATATTGTTTATTGATATTGGAAAGAAATGTTCACAAGAAAATCGTAAAAGATCAAAGATGTTGAGCCTAGAGGCTAATCGAAAAGATTATGCACGAAAATGTGTTCTTCTGAAAGATGGGACAAAAACCTAACACTTTCTTCTGTGCAAGGTTGTAGGCGGTTACTTTGACTTCAAGGAGAATCATTTGTAAAACGAGAGCTTCTATCCAAAAATAACTTGAAAATTACCGAACGTGTGCGTGCTCGACTTCCATTGTTGGTCCAAGTCTGGACGTGTCGCGAGCAATGTAGTTCGCGAAAATAATGGACCGCATACTCGTTTTCCCGGAGCCACTTTTGCCCATTAAAAGCACCTTCCGCTTTGACGACATCTTCAGCGAAGCATAAACATGAAATTGTGCATTTAATTTTACTAGCCCAACCAGCGCTATAATAGAAGTGATCAAATGAATACTCCATGTAATATCCGCAACACTTCAAAAAAAAAAATAGTACATTTAGCAAAAAGAAGCCCATTCAGCAAAAAGAGCTGTAATAAATTCATTGTGGACCATAGTGGGCAAAAAGAAACTATACACAAAAAATCACCTATCATACCAGCACAACTTCAAATGAACGGATATTTTGAAACACAGCAAGCGGCTAGCGCCGCCGCAGGCCGACATACACGCTTGCACGACCCACCGGCAGACTCTGAGCAGCCAAAAACTGTTTCACGAGATTTACGTGACATTTTCCCACATGCATTTTTCGTCATCATTTTGTTTTTTTTTTT
>UZAF01016613.1:18974-31384 GCA_900617895.1 Haemonchus placei
GAGTCCGGTCCTGCCACCCACGATATGTGTTTCCATCCTGACGAGTGTGCTCCTACCAAATTTGAACGTCCTAGGTCCACGGAGACAGAAGTTATGAATTTCCGTACAAACAGACAGACAGACAGACAGACGGACAGACGGACGGACAGACAGACGCGAGCGCTTTATATAAAGTAAGGATTCTGCTCGAATGAAATATGCATATCGAGCAGATCTAGAGAACTATCTTATCCTGATAATCTAACATTCCGTTGAATGACTCCATCGCAGATGAGCGATCGTGGGCATATAATGCACACATTAGCAATGCATAACCCATCTGGTGAAAAATATGCTGCGACTGGTTTTGAAAGTTAGAATGCGAAAAGAGCGGGACCTAACCTACCGAAGCCTATCCTGTCTATTGGGTGTGATTGGAAAAAATTCGCATACTGAGGATTTCTGGAATCGAGCGGATCGATCCTAATTGATTACTGCAATCATAAATTGAATTGTTTGGATCACTATCTGACTCAAAACAAACACAGTAGTTTCCCCTCATCGCAGAGTGTGATCACTCTCCACGACACTATCCAGTCCTCGCATGGGTTCAAGAGGAAAATAAACAATGGGAAGTCTAGTAGGAAAAGTTTTCATTTAAATTCCTGGTCATAAGTCAGGTCGTTCGATGGATCAGCTTGAGAGGGGCCCTCTTTTTCTTCAAAGCGTTGGTGCCCAAACGAGATTGATCATCGCCGAAACGATCGAATCTTTGATTTATTTATTTGATCGATACAGCATACATTCTCTAGCTCTTGCTGAAAAAGATCTCAGCTTTGAGGCAAATAACATTATCGATACATGTTGTATTGTGTTGTTTGAAATAACCTCAATCTTTTGAGGTTAGCCAATCTCGTTTGTGCAACCCTGCCTTTGACTTCGGCATGGAGTCATGGCGGGATCAAAATGAGTGGCCTACACAATTAATAGCGTTATCAGCCGGTGTGCAAGTCACTGTTTTTATCCTCTCGAGCGAATGGAGCATCAATCAAGCGTTAAGGATGGAAGGCTCGGTCGCACAACGCGGGTACGAACTCGGGATCCGGGTGCGTCTTCCTGGACTATGCCAGTGACAGTGCGCCACTAGGCACTACACCATTTTGGCCATGATAAGCTCTCAAAAAAGCAAAAGAGAAGATGCTCAATCTATTTATTTTATTTATCTATTTATTTATTCATGCTTTCCATGTCGGGCTGCTTTGGGCCATATGACTGTCCACCAAATCGATCATACAGACTCAAAAAAAAAAATAAACAAACCAAAGATTAAGGAAAGTTGAAACCAAGAAATAAAGTTGAATCAATGCTTCGTCATATAACTCAGGATTAGTTAATAAGTAATAACAAATTGATGATACCAACAGAGATTGGACCACAGAGTCGCTCTCTGGTCTATGTCTCTCTGCCTCTGTGTCTGGTTTTTAGCCCCTTAATGCTACTCGTCTGTTTCAAAAAGCTAATTAATGTTTGTTCCGTGCGTGCCCCACTCTACTCTTTGACAGTTTTTTATGCTTACACTGATCGCCACTTGCCAACTCTCGCCCAATCACTCCTGCCACCATATTCAGAAATTTGATTTTACTTTATTCATCTCCACGACATTTTAAGACGCTTTTGACTTACTTCATCAAAAAATTTCCATCGACAGTACCGTACGCCGAATGGCAATTGACTCCTGAAAACTACTATAATGCTTCAATTCATCCTCGCGACATGTCAGTGTGGTCGCCAAAGTAGCGGATATTCGGGTGAGAGTAACTTCAACTAGGGATAATTGCTTTGGATCGTCGGAGGCATCGGACGAGTACTTGCATGGGCACCATTGGAACGCTAACACGTTTTTCTTACCTATTCGCATTACCATTCTAGCGTCGCGAGAAGGTGATTTTTTCGAGAAGGCAACATAAAAACTGTGGAAGTCATTATCCGAGCATATCTTTTTCCCGCCGAAGGGGGTAGAAAAAGTTGCCGAAGGGGGTAGAAAAAGTTGCCGAAGGGGGTAGAAAAAGATAACGCTAAGTTTGCTCGGCTACTGGAGTTGATAGAGCAAAAGCGACTTCCGCGTTCTTTGATAGGCATAACGACCAGACATTATACATCATTTGCACAATCCTTTGATTGAGAAGTCAGTCGTGCAAACCGTGCAAACATTAGCTATCCACCTTTTTCCAATCAGAACAATACACATTGATCTCAACATGAGACCATTTTATCGCATATTTCAAAAAGGATGAGGATCTACTGTTTGCGGCTGTTATACTCTTTTGCCGAGCGAGGGTCTCAGGTGGAACTATTCATCAACTCAACGGTTCACTTCAAATTAAAGAACAGTAAGCTATTATGAGGTGTGATTGCGACAGTGCTCGGGCTATTTGTAGTTGACGAGCGGAACAGCAACATTTCCTAAATAAAATGCACTATATTAGCGCAGAAGACGGGATTTCAGTGGGGGATGCCATAGAGGCTTTCTGTATTTTTCCGATGGAATAAAAAAAAAGGATAGAGGAGTGTGTTCGACCATAACTAACGAACTAAGCCTACATAGTGCACCGCGGGCTGGGACTCAGTAACTAGATATTCCTACTATAATTATATGGAAGTAAGCAGGAGACCTCATTCTCTGCTGATTGTAATTTTGATGTTAGCAAATTTTGTCCACTCTTGATGAGTCATATCCGAAACGTGGACTTCAAATATGTACGTCGTCACGTTCTTTGAAGGGGATAAGTCCCTCGTTAGATTTCGAGCAATTCGTCTTGAGTTGCGTATGGGCTTTCGAATATGAAGATTGCGTCTAAATATTGGGCCGTTGGTTTAATTATTAGGTTGAGCCATAAGTCCTCGGACAATGTGATAGTGATGACTTCTAGGGATCATAACTCAGGAAAGAGATGACGAAAATGGACGCGCCAGGCATTGTTAGATAGAGTGAAGAAAAGCTCTTTCGAATACATACTAACGAATACATCTGACCATTTCCTGCGCTTGAGCGTAAGGAGAGAAAATGTCGACGCGGCAGTCCATGTCATACTTCGAAGTATGAGACACCCATCGACCAAGCTTTCGAACCTTGCCGATTGAATTCAATTCACGAATAAATGTTTACTGACTCCCCAAGAGTGGCTGCAGTTCACGAGTAGTTTTATACGGATCGGCTTTCACCTGGCTCCGCAGCACGTCCGAATCCAACTTCATGGAGAGTCCCGGACAGTCTTCATCTTCGATGGAATAGTCAGTCGTCCGACGTGAACTTTGGATGCCACTTGTAAATTGTGCATCTAGGAAGAGCAACCTTTTTGTAAACTTCCTTCATACGTCTATCGATCTTCGCAGGTTCTTGGCCAGATGAAAAAAGAAATTGAATGGTGTTGCGGAGGTGAAGTTGCGACGGTTTGAAATCATGGGGTATGGCTGCAGGGAAGGAAACAGGTGGTTTTGTTGATATGCATTCGGAAGAGCTTTTTATACTCCATCTAACGATGCCACCAGCGTCCATTTCCGTCACCTCTCTTCCAAGTTATGATCACTAGAAGTCATCACTATCACTTTGTCCGAGGAACCTAATAATATTTACATAGTCCCATCTGCGAACCTTGCACGACCCAAACATATGCACGACCGCAAACAAGTATGCCGCGGGAAAACATTGGGGAAGTTGGAGACCAACCAGATATATTACTTACAAATCTTCGAAATTTCCTGTTAATAGTCTCCAACTTTTCTCTTGCTTGAACCATTGTCATTTATAATACACTGTTAAAACTCTTCTGCCGTTCAAGGTTTCTAGGCGAAAAATTTTATTAAGTAACGACCTAACGTTTCATCGCAATGCCTCTTCAGAGGCCTCAACACAATTCGAGATGGTTTACAATAATATCCGATAAGGTTTAATCTCTCTAGCAAAAATGACTGAAATCGTAAGGAAACTATCCACTTCATGAAATGCTCTACCGTCAAAGCGGATAGTTTCCGTTGTCGCTACAGGTTACTGTCAGTAGCGAAAGAGACTTCTCAAATGTCTTCCTTACACTGATAGGTGGGATCACATTGCGATGTTACTGACCACGAGTCATAGCTCGCAGAGCGGTAAATATGGCAAGGGGCACTGTCATGGACGGACTCTCTTCTCTATTGTCCATCATAGGATTCCTTTGTGAAATCCAGAACGCTTCTAATGTCTTTCTTGCTGAAACTTTCGTTTCCTGCGCTATTATCCTGCACTTCACATCGAAATTTTCGCCGTTGTGTTTCTCAACTTCATGTTGTGACCGAGCGTTGTTCTCTTAATTTTTTGTTCTGTTTATTTCTGTTAATTTTTATAACTTACATATACTCATCTGTAAAAAGTGGGCTACGTTTGACAAAGTTCTGACAAGACATTCAAAAGATTGATGGAGCAAGCTGAGTGAAATTATAAAATGTACTAACTCAAAAAGTCTAAATCTCTACGAATAAATCATAATTAAGACAAAGTTCTCACACTGTTTTTTACAAGTTTGTTATCTCTCTCCCGAACACTGCGTTGTGATGTATGTTGTTTGGCGTGGTCCTTCCCATTGCGACGCCCATTTGAGCAGTTTGTGAACTGGCCAACTCATCCAAGTGATTCAACCTTCTGACCATACCAATGGGTGCTTCTTCTTCTCTCTAGCGTTAGTTCCGCGCCGTCGCATCGTCAGCCGTCTCCATTTAATTCTATCTACGGCATCTTCTGCCGTCACCTTGGCTTCGGCGAGGTCTTTTTTGGTCACGTCCCGCCATCTCTTTTGAGGCTCCTCGAGGTCGCTTACCTTGAGCCTCGAACTCCATTGCTTCCCTAATCGGATGGCTCTGTGGTCTTCTTAGTACATGCCCGAATCATCGCAGGCGCTATTCTCTCATCTTCAATTGAACAGAGGTTGTTTGCATGACCGTCCTGACGTCTTCATTTCTGACCCGATCCAGCCGCAGGCCCATCTGAGCATTCTCATTTCAGCAGAGTGAAGCTGTCCCTCATGGGTTTACTTACGGGACAACATTCTTTGCCGTAGAGCATCATGGGCCTTAAACTGTCCGATACACCTTTCCGTTGAGGGTCCTGGAGCACCGACGGCCGCAGAGGATACCGGTGGACTCCCTCCACTTAATCCACGTCGCATTTATTCGGGATTTTACGATTTGGTCCACGCTACCATCAGCGGCCAGATCACTCCCCAAGTAACGGAAGTCCTGTACCTTTTCGATGGCTTCCCCGCGACCGTCGACGGTTGACTCCGTGCTCTCCTCGGAGCTGTGGAACTTGGTCTTCTTCACGTTCAGCCGGAGTCCATTTTCCGCCAATACCCTCTGCCATTTCTGGAGCTTGTCCTACAGCTCTTCCTTGCTCTCCACTATCGGAGCGATGTCATCATGTCATCGGCGTAGAGGATGATCTTCAGCGGTCCATCCATGAGTTCTTCTGTGATGACGTCCATCGTGAGCAGGAAGATTAACGGGCTCAGAGCTGATCTTTGGTGTACTCCAACCTTGACATCTACTGCTCCAGTTTGGCCTCGTGGGGTGCGTATTGTTGTGGTGGAACCATCGTACATGTCCTTGACCCGAGAGATCATGTGTTCTCGAACTTTTCGCTTTCCGAGCCCTTCCAGAGGACTTGTCGCGGGAGGTGGTCGAATGCCTTCTCCAGATCGAGGAAGGCTACGTGCAGGGTCTAAGCTTTTCTCGATACTTCTCCATAACTTGTCCGCCTATGGAGATGGCATCCGTTGTAGACCTTTCAGGCATGAAGCTGAACCGCTCCTGTGAGATCGGGACTCTATCAATCTTGAGTCTACCAGATGCTCGTACACTTTCATCGTGTGAGCAATCAACTCGATCCCCTTGTAGTCAGAACACTCCATCGCGTCTTCCCTTTGCTTGAGGATGGGAACGATACTACTGCTCCTCCACGCCTCTGGGAATCGTCTTTGGGGGTCACTGTATCCAAGAATCGCGTGAGCCACCTTACCCCATGCTCTCCGAGCGACCTTCATGCCTCGACAGGTATCCCATCTAGACCAATTGCTTTTCCAACCTCCATTTTTCCTATTGCTTTGCGCACCCCATCCTCTGTCCAGTTTGATGGGACCAAGCGTTGCCTCTAATTGAGGACTCTTCTTATGGGCGAATTCTTCGTTTAGGAGCCTATCGAAGTATTCCTTCCACCTACGCCTGACCTCCCCAGGTTTCCTGAGGATGGCACCCCCGCTGCTCCTAGCGGACTTCACTGCCCTGATGTCTAGAGTAGCCCGGTTACGCGATTTTGCCAGTCGGAAGACGAACTTCTCTCCTTCTCGTCCCTCGAGTTTCTCATACAAGAGTCCACTTCCTACTGCTGCCTTCGCTACAGCAGCCTTCGCAACCCTCTTGAGAGTCTTATAGGCAGTCAGGTCTCCTGGAGCTCGTGTTTTCTGCCAGCGCTCTCACAACTCCCTGGACTTCATCATTCCAGAACCATGCTTCCTTGTCTCCTCGGAATCCACCCTGAGTTTCTCTCAGCGTTTCACTGGTACGTCGTAGGATGACCTTCACGACGTTGCTCCAGGTTTGCTGAATCGGCCCTTCGGGATCTGGAAGTTCTGGCTCCAGTATTTTCTCTTTAAGGTGTTCTCTTTTGAGTCGGTTCAGCCTCCACCACCGGAGCCAAGTCTTCGCCAGGCAGTACTTTCGTGTCCTTCACAGTTTTAAGGGATGCTGTTCTTACAAGTACGTGGTCTATTTCTGTTACTCTCCCTCCACTACTGTAAGTTTTCAACTGGGCTTTCCTTTTCGCGAAGAGGGTGCTTCATATTGCCAGGTCATGAGCTGTGATCAGATCAAGAACCTTTCTCTTTCTTCGAGAATGCCACCTATTCCCTTGCCTACGTAAAGCCTCTCATAGCTCCTTCGTTCAATTCCAACGTGGCCGTTAAGATCATCCGCTACTGTGAGTCCCCCCCCCCCATGACGATCCATTAAAATCGCTATTTTTCTATATGAATTGTATATTAAGTGGGCGGGGTCTGGGGTTAAGGGGCGGAGCTTCTTCTTAACTTCTTCTTCGAAATTTAATTTATCCATCCATCAAGTTAGAGGGTGACTGCATTCAATTTCAATTTCATTCCAATTCATTTTTCACCGACGGTTTCAACCGCTCTTATCTATGGAATTTTAGGGTAATTCCATATCCCGGATTCGATCGGTCGGCCCTCATTTTTTAGGTTGTGAAGGGGAAAAGCATTATCTTGTACAGTGAGTTGTTCGCTGGAGGAACCGTTAAAAGTAAATATATTTGAGAACACCACCATAGATTCCCGACAGAGTTCGAAACCATCAATAATGTAATCCTACCATCGCTTTCGATACTTGTTACGGGTAAACCTACTTGCTACGACCAAAAATAGGGTTCAGGTGTTCAAAGGTTATGTCGAAAAAAGTTCTCAGTACATACCAGTGCTTCTGAATTTCTCCTTTCTACTGTATGGCAAGTAAACGAAATAGAGCGCTAATAAAATTGGGAGATTCCTCGTAAGTGTTAATCAAATTATTTGTATGTTCGAGCACGATGCAGAACGCACCACAGAGCCCCTCCTCCTACTAACCATCAAGCCGCTATTTGCAGGGTGTCCCGACATTATGGGCGCCACTTCACAGCAATGTATTTGAAGCTCTTCAGCTACGAATGACGATGAAATCTATATACACGTTTGCTTACATCATGTGCTACAACATGCTACAGTCAAGTTTAAAAATATCCTCACGAGCGTGGATAGAGGCTCAAGTTTGATCTTGAACCCTTCTCATGTTGCACGCAAGTATACTCCTCCATTTCTTCCTGGTCGTTCTTGAGTATTGCTTTCTAGGACCCCAAGCTAAGACTGGAGATCCGACAGGTCCTCTTCCAATCGGGGACNATACGATGGAGTCAAGTGAGTTAAGATCTGGAGAGCAAGGTTCCACCGTATGGTCTCCAACTAGTAGAGAGCCCGTTGGATTTAAAATCACCAGCTCGAGCAGCTAACGTCGACAGCACTCCCGGGCAAGTTCGGCCCTGTGAGCTTCAGCACCATCTTGCTGGGAGGACTACAAGCTGGTTCAGGAAGCGGAGTTGGATCAGTCCTCCATTCCGTCCTTCAGTATGCCCTTTGAGCAAAGGCCTTTCTCGATTTTCGCGCCTGCAGCAACGAAACCACGAGCGTCATACCCTTGCCAGTGGCTTTCTCAAAAGACGTCATTTTGCTGTTCCCATAGTAGCTGAGAGAGATTGTGCGTTTGATAGTTCTATACAAAACACGATCGTTTTACTTTTTGAGGAATGATTTTTGCATAAAAAATTTTCGAGCCAGAGAAAACGATGCAGGGATGCGTGTCGCAACTCAAGGGAGTCAACAACATTTTGCATTTTTCACCCTACTTTATATGGAGACCGCCAATGAAGTGGGATTTCTCCATATTATAGGAATGGTAATGAAGATTCTGCATTAATTCTTCCATCGCGACAACTCAAATAAGCCGTGCCCGTTGAATTCATTTTGATGGATCACCCAGGATCACGACCGACCGGAAGACGGATCATTTTAGTAGTCCTATCTTTAGAAATATTGGCTTTTCTACCTCTTCTGGTTTGTGGCTGATTCAATCTTTTTTCTTTATAGTTTAACGGCCTCCTATACGAATTATTAAAATCTTAAGGAGTTCCATAATGCTCTTCCACCTCTCGCGCGTTAATGATTGCGAATAGTATTGAATGAACCTCCTTCATCTAAAAGATATTCCCATCAGTAACCATGTATTTCGCGAAAATTCAATTCGTGTATTTCATGTGCAACTTAATAGCGGGTGAAGAGAATATGATAGATTACTCTAACCTTAAAAGTTTCTGAATTTTAGCGCGTATAATTTTGGGACACACTGTAGATGCTTTTTTATCATGTCGAGATTGAGTTCCAACATTGCATAACAAGTCCAACTGATAGTTGCGCATATTCCGATTACAACAAACTATAGTTACGCCCTGACGGGAATGACGCCGGCGAATTCAAGAAAATGAACGCAAAAGTTCAAAGTGTAACACTGGAACTAGAGATTTAAGAATTTTCGGAAGTATGAATGGGTGCCATCCGAAATTCAGTAATTGTTATGTGTATGTGAATCAATTACGGTGCTTCAACGGTCTTTAGACAGAACTGCTTTTTGACGGAAAGGGAAATTTGCAAATCGTCGATGTTTTTATAGTTTTGTATTGCACTGGTTCCTGATGTACTTGATGATACCTATATTCGCTTTCAAAGAAGAAATTGTCACATCACATGCTCATTGATGAATAATCTAATGAATTCTCATGACTGACAGCAACGTACTGTCGATTTGATGAGAATTTTCTCATGAAGCCACCCTACTACAGATTGCAATGTTCGTTGCCAACTTTCAGTGACTGCCTCATATTTCATATGCAACACACCTCGGTGCGACACCATTTAAGCAATCTGTTGTTTTTCATTACTCATTTTTCCCATTACTCTTGTTTTCACATAATCCTATTGCAGTATGCTGGCTTCCCCTTCTACAATGTTCCTTTGTTTTAGAATAACGAAAAACATGAGGTTTGATTACGTGACTTCCTAGCAGCTGCTGTTCCATCAAAGCGTTCCTCACCTATAGTATAATGGAAACACTACTTCCATGTTCGCCTCTCCTGAAACCTGGGCATCGGTACAAATATTATTTATACTACTAATATTTATAATATTAAATCACAGTAGAATCAAATTCCCGTTAAGATAACTGCTTAATAATATTAGAAACACTACTATTTGATCCTAATCATATTTGATTTCTGGAAGCGTGATTGCGGTTGATTTGCTGATCGTTTCTTTCATCGCAAATGCATACTTTGTAAGCATGCACTTCAAACGAGAACTAGCACGAACAAGCTTCACACTGAAAGCTCAGGAATGAGGAATGATACGTGAGGTGTGATAGAAAGACAGATAAGATGAGATCGATGCAAGAAAACAACGAGCGCATATACTACTCCAGGGTATTTTTCTTTTCTCCACCGTCAAACTGCTTCACCATTCTTAGTGTCAGTCGGCTTGAGAAGAAGCAATTGGGCAAAATCGGTTGCACAGGGTGGGCCAAAATTATGATTACAGCGGGCGCTGACGCTAATAGCAAATTTTTTCTGGGGTAACAATTCGTTCGCCTCCTTCCATTTCACAAGGTAGATTACATTATTACCTTCCTAATGATACTAAACTTTTTGTAGATTCTGAAAATAATGTAAGCGTCACTACCCCGTGAATCAATCGTCGCTTTGCNTTTACAGGCAATTTTGGCACGGTGCATCTGCAGAAGAATTAGCGTAGCAAGACAGTCCGAAAAAATTATCGTACGGAATTCCTGTTCACCGGCGAAAAGATATTCACGGTAGGAAAGGTGCTCAATAAGCAGAGCGACAGGATTTATATCAAGCTGAAAGAAATGGAAGTGATAAAGAGCTAAGCTCACTGACTTTCTGCGATGGCCTTTGGGAGCGTCGCCGCCGAGGCGAAAATACCGATTATTTTTGTAAATTAAGGGGTGAAAAATGTATCGGAGACCACATGAATCTCGCCATGCGCAGTAGGCCACTTTGGCGACTCAAACCGACATACTGTCAAGATGAAGCTCATGAGCGCAGATCAGAAATTAGCTAGAAATTCCGTAAAAGTGATTCCCTGACCTCGTAACCTTTAACCAGTGACCACTCTGGAGCCCTGGCCTAGATTCCATGGATGTCTCAGCGTGGTCAGCTTTCGAGATGAAAGCATCCGTCAGCCCAAACAAGAAATGAAATAATCTCTAAAATGCCTTGCAAAAATCCGGGATCAAATCGGGGACCTCAGCTGCGTGCCACCGTCAGTGCCGTCCATCGTCGTCTTTGAGGTAGGGCTAAAGCAGAAAGCAACAGATCCCAGTGTCAATGTAATATTCCGATAGGAGATTAGTGATAAACCCTTTTATGAAGTTGGTTTGCTTTGTTAGCTTTCTATACGATTTCGGAGATGTGATGTCTGTGTAATCATAATTTTGGCCCAGCTTATAAGTTCACTCTATTTAGGGTCGGGCGAGCGATGAAGAACCCACAATGTGGAACATAGGTAGAAATGAAAAAATCTCTCTGCCCTGGAATCGTTTTCCAAATTGCACACATTCTGGTTGGAAATCCGCCCCTAGATTGCTCTAGAAGTGTGTGAAATCTACGCAGTCTAGCGGCTCAAAGTCTAAAAAGTATTCGATAAGTATTGTAGCAGTCTTGTTGAGAAGGCTAAAATCGTAGGTCAGTCTCTTAGATAGTAAAAAATTGAGAAAATAATGCTGGTGAGACGGGATAAGATTCTTGACCCACCGTACTAGTAGGGTCGGATAGGACTCGCCTGTCGAGAAACTTCATTTCTATTAGCCCGAACAGTAACCGACGGTCGATTCGATTTTCTCTGTTTGAGCGAATATCGAAACGTGCTCGTCACTGAGACGTTCTCAACCACTGCATCACATTGTCCACTGCTTTACTTTCATTCGTCATTGTGGCACCACTCAATTAAGTTACCGTAATATAATGCCTTCTTGTTGCCTTACATTTGCCATTCATTCCCCTTTTTTCAGAGAAATTCATATGAGCAAACATAAATGTATGACGAGTACACGACTATCAATTCATCCATTGCCCATCGATTCGAGGACCGTATCAACTATCACCTCGTGAACACTTCTCTTGGAGTACTGTGCTTCGGAATTAATTTGATTCTACTTGGCATATTCCTCGGTTATCGTCCGTTTCGCACACGATATGTGGTCAGTTCCCACTATCTACATTAAATTTGTCGGGGGAGCTCGCCCTAGCTTCTGAAGACATCAGTTTAGTGCATTGCAAAGGGGTTGGCAAAGACATCACATGAGAAAGATGGCATGAACAAGCACTCACAAAAATGTGGCTTTTATGGGAAGCCTATTCAGCATCATCAGAGTGTCACCATATGATCTTCATCTAATCGTCAAAAAGATTATAGAGGGAGACGCGACGTACATCACTACCACTATCACTAAACAGCCTCCGATCATCACATGTCACATTTTCCTCTCTATGCAAACTAAATTTATTAGTTGGAGATATCAGGGCGGAGGTGGTGTGATGGCAAGAGGCGCACTATATCACACGCACGGTCGGGGTTCGAATCCCGGATTGATGCCCACCTAGGCCAACCAAGCTTTCCATCCTCCGGGGTAGGTGAATTGGTACCAGACTTGTCTGGGAGGATAAAAGCACTGACATGTACATCGGCTGGCCACCGCAAGTCACTGTATAGGCCACATACGCACTCATTACACCACTA
>UZAF01016613.1:32342-46097 GCA_900617895.1 Haemonchus placei
GATTCTGAATGGAAGTCGAGTGCGAGGGCGCATCCCTCAGACGGGATTGATTAACGCCAAAAACTTTAAACTAAACTTTTATTTGATACGAAAACAGTCCGGGGAAATAAAAATGCTGTTTCCAAATGTTAGCAAAACAAAATCGATTAAAGTAGAATGTTTTCAGCTCCTGATTCAATTATGTGCTGGAGATCTGATCTACTCTTTGGCTGTAATTCTCAGTGGATTGCATCGCATTCGCATCTACACAGATGCTTATCGAACATATACAATTCCATTCAGGACTACTCGGGAATGTGCCTTGCAATTGTGGCTGCTATTGAAATTAATAGGTGTGCAAAACGCCTTGTTTTGACTTGATGTTTCGTCAAATGCTGTTATATCGCCGCGGTACGCTTTCCGAATCCGAAAGTCTCACAAAGTTGGCCATTTATGGACAAAACTTCAGTCCCATCCGGTGGTACTCCAACTCGTACGTGTGCCATCTGGGCACCGTGCTCTCTCTGCTGTGCTCTATCCCTTACACTACCGAGACCCTGCTTGTCCTGTCTTTTTAATGGCTTATATGTCATACATTATCAAAAAATTGGTAGCACACAGAAGTTCAGAATGAATAATCTTGTATGCAATAAAATGATACGCTTCTAATATTTTAATTGGGTCTAGATTATCTATTGCGCTGACACATAGTTATTGCGAATTTTGATTTTTCGCGCCCGCTTTTCTCGATACAATCCGAATTCGATTTTTCGAGTAGGTTAAGATGGCAGAGTCATTTCGTCAATGGAACAATCAGCCAAAGCCAAGTAAGGACTGGGATCTGCTCCCACTAACCGACAGGAGCTCCTATGAATTATCACGTCAATCGTTCGTTGAAAATTGGCTAGCGCACATTTTTTACGATGTTTGGATGATTTGATGGCCTATGTCAAAGCCGTGTACCGCCCTTAAAAATCTAGATTTCTCGCCGGTGGAATCGACCAACTGCTTAGCAAATGACAAGCGGTGCTTGACGTTCATGGGACTACGCTTCATCGTAATTCCTTGAACATGTCTTTGTTGAATATTTTTATCTTATGTAAAAAATTATTAAGAAAACCTGCATTACTTATGCATCAACCCAACAGTTTTGTATAAACATTGGTTATGACTGCAACATGATGTATCGCGCTGTGAGAGGATTTTTCAGGTGATCTCTTCATTCCGGTGACAATCTTCTGGATGGGCATCGAACGATTCATTGCTATATCGTTCCCACTATTTTATCGCATGAATGTGGACGGGAAACCTTTGAAGTAGGTTATAAAAGACTGCTATCTGAGACAAATCATGATTGACTGCTGTTCATATCCTATTTCACACACTAAAGTATAAACTGGTAATTAGAAATAATTACTCTCACTATCCCTACTACTGTATATAGTATAAATTGCTCGCGTCTGTCTGTGCTTGTATGTCACGGAAATCGTTATTGCCTGAAGAAACACCCGGAGAGGATCACGAATGAAGTTGAGTTGGGCTGGGCATAGGGCAAGATCAACAGAGCACACGTGAGTTCAACGAAACTACTCCCACAATGTTCACGATAAATTTGAGGTGTTATTTTGAGTGAATTCCTGGAAGCCATGGTGCAAGATAGTGCGAAGGTGGCGGAGTAAGCGCGAAAATGTTAGATTCTAAATATAAAATACACCGAAGAAGTAGCACAAAAGGGTTGTAGGATATGGTCATCTGGGTGCTTCTCATTTAATACTATTTGTCTCGTAATGCGAATGGGACAGTTGTAACAGGGCCGGCTTAACACGGCCACTTAGAGTGGTTGCGTCGGCCAAACTGGTTCTGTAGCCCTCACTAAACGCTAAGCCTTTCTTTGCTTCGACAGCGCTCCATGTACCATTCTTTCGGGTGGCAGATTTATTTTGCCATGTACGGCTATCTCTAAAAATCGGCATAGTGCATACGTTGGTTTTCTTTGTTTGAACTTTTACGAGGTTATAAGAGAACTTTATTCCGGCTTACGTTTCGACGGTGATCGCCTTCTATAGAGTCTGGAACGATCGAAGCAATTTATGATTACCCGACCAAACGCCCAACTACCTTACGGGAATTCGAAACCTCAGAGGTCATCACGCAATTGTAGGTTGGGGCTTAACGTGTATCAATCCGATCCTCGCGACCACTTAGAAGCTAGCAGCGGTCTAATACGCTCGTCGGACTAGATGTGATTCAGACTCGCTGGTGGAAAACCTTATATACAGCCTTAGCTCCTGCGTGATTGTGATAGATTCTTCCTTCCAGTTCATTTTTGGTCTAGTGATCATGAATTTTTGAGATTTATTTTGCGATCACAAAAACCACTTGGGTCGTGAACTGTGCTTTCAATTGGGCCTCATAACAGTCCAGGTACTCCGAAAGAAATGAGCAAAGATGGGGATTGGTCAACAGCGAAACGAAGGAAATTCACCTGCCCATCGACCATCATGGGCTTAACAGATATGTCGCTCCTCGTATTTCCCTTTCGAAATACGACACGCCATAATGCCCAGAAAAATTGTAAACCTATCAATGTCGCTCTCGAAAAAATCATAGGATCATTCGAAATAGGAAGACTTGGGAGTGAAAGTTGTTGGTCGCTACTTTGAACAGAAATCGAGCGGGCGGAAAGAATGCTGGCCGAGTTCGACAACGCTTGAGGAAAGAGCGGTTCCAGACCAAACATACCGAAGGTGATGTTCATGAGAAACGGACTGGTAGATGCGTAAGGAGCATTTGTGGATATTGAGTGAGTAGTGAAGACCTCCCTGTTATGATGTATGTATGCCTTGGAGACTTTGAAGCGATGAAAGTAGTCAGCGTCATTCAAACAAGAAGAATGGGGACGTTACTGGCCTTTGATCGAGGAAATTGATGGCCAACAAAACGACAGGTTACAGGTGATTCAGTGCAAAAGCGACTAGGAAAACGCGAAAATCGGCATATTCAGACAAACTTATAGCTTCAAGGAAGTAGTAAAATCAGAGGTGGGGCGAGATATTGTGGCTGCAAACGAGGTATTCGACCCGACACCGTCCCTTGGGCTGAACTTTACGGCCACAGATTCATTCTAGGGAGAATTCCCAGAAATAGAAAAGTTAACTATTTTTTTGATCTGAGTCGTATCCGAAAAGGACAACATGGAAGAATCGTCTCACGATGGAACAGAAGGGATCCCTCTCTAGAAGCATCCTGTTCAGAGTCGTCAAGCCAATAGAATGAACTGAAATATCACAATTTATTTCTGCCGACCGGTTGACATGGAAATCACGTCCTCCATTTCCACTTGGTATATTTCGCTCGTCCAGCATGCATTTCGGAAAAAAAACTGAACAAGATTTGGTTTGAGATTTGTTCCTCAGGACATGTGTGTAAAAGTTACGTGGGTCGCAGAAGGCAACCACCAGTCTAGCATAGATAATAGCCAAATTACAGTGAAGTTATCAGCACAATACCACGCAAAAATTAGAGCTGACAAGAATTTGAACTAAGCAAGCCGACGTTGTACTTCAGCCTCGAAGAAATGTAGTTGGTACTTCCCCGCGAAAAAATCAAGAATTCGGTTACAAACGCACTCGCAGTGATGTGAATACTGGGAGCACTCGCAACCCACTGTTGCTTCCAAATAAGCATTCAATAGCTTTGGATCTTTAATCTCAGGCGAGTGCATATAGTATAGAAATAGATTTGCTTTGGCTTCATTGAAGCACTTATATTTGTATTTCAAAGCAGCACTATTCAGCTAAAGCAATTATTTATAGATCTATCGTGGTTCCATTGTTGAGTGCGATTTTCGTCTTGACAGCATCTGGATACGCCGTGACCCTTGCGGTATATAACGATCGCCCGGCGAACTATCACTGTGGCCGAAAAGTGACTTTCGGCGAAGGGTTTTCGACATTTGTGTATATCACGAATATATTCTGCAATGTAGTGTCCACATTACTGAATGCAGCCGCTTATATCAAAGCGAAGCAGAAGACTAAGAAAAACGTGTAAGTCTAGTTTTTCGAATAGGTTTCTGCGATTTATTTTGCATAACCAAGAGAAGTACACTCGAGTATTTTCGCAATGATTTTTGACCGTGCGAAATCCTCCTGCATCGTCTGTCTTCCCGTTCATCGAAATCTTCGTTGTCGTTTTGTTTTTTCTTCACTTCTTTGGTTGGAAGCATCAGTGAAGAAGTTTGACTGGCGGCCACTCTCGTTCCGGAGACCCAGTCAGTGGCCTACCTGGTCCAACAGTCATGACAATATCGCATAACGTGTCCGCCACCTAACCTTCGATTCCTTGGCGCATTTGGTCTCTATTCATTGAGGAAGCTCGAAAATTTGGACTCCCCTCTGCACTTGCTTGTGTGGAAAAATTCCTACCATCGGTACCAATATTATTCAATGCTTCTGTGCCGCACAGGTTTTTCAACGGTGGAATTTTGATTCGCCTAACGTTTCGACAAAATCGTTGTTTTCAAAGGCCTGAAAGAGTATCGAAATCTAGGGTGTTACCTATCACGCTTGACGTGGACCAGTTCTTAACTAGTTGCAACTCAGACCCCCGTACTTACAACTAAGTAGAAATTCCAACAGTTAAAAAACCTGTGTGGCACAGAAGCATTGAATAATATTAGTACCGATGCCCAGGTTTCAAGAGAGGCGAACGTGGAAATTGCTAAATTTTCTAGCATCGTTCTTTCCACAGTCCGAGGCGTGCTTAAAAGCAGGAAGGACCGCGATGTAGGAAAGTTGAGCGCTAAGCCGAATGTTCTAAGCTTAGCATAGATCTTTCTGAACGCTCCTTGAGCCCCGCAATTCCTTTTGCTGAGTTTTTAGGCTAGGGTGTTCATCATGTTGACTTCTCGACCTTCCGAACTGTGGGAACATACCAAAGTACACAGAAAAATAGAGTAGAATAGAAACCCAAGGACCGAGAAGGAGTTTTTTGGCAGCTACCTCAAATACCACGGATTTCAGTGGTTTCTGCCATGAAATCACGTCGATTGAATTAATGGACCTCAGTTCTGCTTTGCTAGGTCGATTAAGACCTTCTGTCTCCTCGCAGGTGTATCTATGCATACGTATGTGGAGATTATGAAGGTGCGGGTGGTATTTTGCACATCGTGTACGAAACGCTTTTGCATTCGAGTGACTGGGAAGTAGTTCGCAAGACGATTCGATGCCGCTTCCAAACTGATCCTCTTGCCTATTGTGTGAGAGCCTAACTGGCTACTCTGAGTCTATTCAGCAGCCACGCTAGAGTCTGACGTCGGAAGCGTCAGAGCTTACTCTTCGATATCCACATGTCAAAAATAGTAAAATACGGCCCGTTCCTCTAAACCTGGGGGAGTACCCAAAACAGCAGCTTTGGGTAGCAGCTCGGGAAAGACTGCTTGAATTTTGAGATCATACCAGGATTTTCAAAAGGGAATGGATCCAGGTGACGACCTGTACTTTTGATGCATAAACGCGTGCCTCGGAGACGTGTATTTGAAGATCTGGTGATGCGAGCTAGAAAGATCAGCGATGACGTCATCAGAGACTGCTGCACGTTCTTCTTGAGTAAGAAAGGACTGTTTTCTGGAACATGTGACAGCAAAGACGTTGACTTGGCCATGAACACGATTCGTGCGCACCAATATCAAGCTAAGAAAAGGGGAGGCGGAAGTGTTGCATATGGACCTGCAAAGGCTGTCGAAAGATGGACTATTTTTTTAAGGTCTTCGTCGGTGATTTCATGCAGAAATTGACGCAGTAAGGCTGAATGAAAAGTTGCTTGTTGGATTCACGGAACGGAATGGAGAGAGCACGGTAAAAGACAGCATATTACCAAGCCGATCCACAATTTACAGCAATTCGAAATTCAAAGACTTTCTCATTCGTGATAGACATATGAGTCACCTCATGGGCAGTTCCATGGTGGATGGAACGAACATACAATCGAACGTTTTGCCTAAGTGACGTCGCTGTTGTTCCGTTAAGTTTAAGTTTTTAAGTTCCCCATGGGGATCGTCTCCTCCGCGCTGGACTCTGCTTCTCAGTGCATGGAGAGAGAGCCACGGAGTTCTGTGCAAAGACCCAAGACCTTTATCAACTGGGACCATTTCGCTTTCCTTGTGAGCTCCTACGGGATCAGCTATCAAAACATCAAATTCAAGAGTACAACCGGTTTGTCGAATATCTTCACGATAGTGCTAGGAAGGCAGAGAGTTTACAAGTATACGCCAGCGTGGAATCGCACAATCAGCTGAAGAAGCATCAACGAACGTCCGAACTTGCGGAGCTATGCAGAGAAACGATAAAGGAAAATCTGAAAGAGGGAAGAGCAGCAGCTGTGGATGAAGCCTCCGAAGCCGAAAAGAGCATTAGCAAAGCCCGCCGAGGCTTAGCCAATCACAAGACCAAGATGACTTCCCTTCGTCGTCCTGACGTAACGGTTACTGCTTCTAGAAGGGCAATGGAGCAGGTTATCTGCGGTTCCTAGTCGAAACTCTACTACAATCACATGCACCTGCCTGTCTACCGTCTTTGGCAAGAAGGATATGTTGCTCCTTCCCTTCCGGAGTTCGACATGCCATCACGTCCATGAAAAATTGATTGTGGCACCCGGTATCCGTGAGATCAAACGAAAGCATATGAAGAGTCTTTCATGATCTATCAACATAACCCTAGACGGGCTTTCATGCGGTGACTGTCGAAGTGCAAAATGCAAAGACGATGTTGCTGTATGAGAGGGGAGATCCAGTCGACGTGGCAACTATCGAACAATTTACCTGCTGTTTGACCTATAATCTTTTCACATGAGCCACCCCAACAAGACTGACAAATACTAGACGGTCAAGCGAGCAATCAGGATTTCGGAGAGGTTAATCGGTCCCATCCACACTGTCCCAATGTACATGAATTACACGATGCCGTTATGTTTTGGCGTTTATCAGTTTAAAGAGACCTTTGCACCGTCGTGACAGGCTGGGGGCAGCAATGAGCACCTCAGTATATGAGGATGCCTTGCGGGCTCTATGATACCTTGTGGACCAGAATTTCACTCCTCTACAAGGAAGTCATTGTCGAAGTTAACAGAAGGGCTAGGTAGGGCAGAAACATCTCGCTCTAATTTTTCTGGTCCGTTCTCAAGAAGATCATGCCTCATTTGGAATGGAAAGGCTTGGGAATGACTGCTGACGGTCGCTTCTCATAAACGATGCAGACGACATCGTGCTAATGACACCGAATATTGAGCGGGCGTAAATAATGCTGATGTTGTGTTTACGGCTATTTGACAGGGCTTGCAGCTACGTAGGTCCAGAAGTCAACATGATGAACGAAGTGGCTAAGATGCCGAGCAGAACGAAACGGGCGACGTGAGAGCTCTGGAAAGATCGAAGGGAGTAGTGAAGAAGGCAAAGGACATCTCCACTCTCTTGCACCGCGACCCTTCCTGCTTTGACGTTTACCAGAGTCTTGCGCTCTATGCAAACAGGATGAGCATGCAGTGACCGTCTCTCGAAGAAGGGATTATGCTTGGAATTCTTTTACACGCGTAAGTGCAGAAGGGAATGCAGAAGTACAGAGCTCGTCATCAAACGAAGATCAAGCGCGTCGTTGCTCAACTCGAACTCTGGAATCTGGATTACGCCGAGGACTCCAAAATCAGCCAGGCATATTGTAGACACCGTTGGACCATGGCGGTTACTGATAGTATCCCTCAGAAAACGAAAACAAACATCAGGACAGCAGCCCAGCGTGATCGATGATCAGGCGCACTCAAGAAAGCTCTGAACGTAAGAAATGCTACGGAAATGATCTGTGTTCTTTGAGCAATGACGGTCCACTGGGCGGTTCTTGCTCGTGACAGGGTACGATTGCAAATGTATCGCCACTTGTTCTAGGAAATCGATGATAAACGGGACATCAGGTGATAGGGGAGATATTAGTCGTTCCTTGAGTCGTCTGGGAGGACGCTACTTTTCTTTTAGGTTAATTTGGCGGCCACCTGCTAATAACTTTTTGCATCATCCAAACATTTCAATTTCACCAAAGACTTCAGCTTACAATTAAAGGTCCTTTATTCGCAGGCAGGAATAACCCAGACTTTGAGCATGCACTCTAAATATACTCTGAATTTGATATTTTACTCACCCCAGTATGGGATACACCAACGTGAGCGAATCCCCTTCCTACAGCAATTTTTTGATTTATGGAGCATTTTTGAGTTCCTAATACTTCGACAACCAGTGAATCTTTTCATCTTTTTCAATTCATCTTTTTCCAGGCAGCAAGCCCAACGCCAAGCTCACATCATTAGATATTATCTTCTGATTTCACTACTCTCGACCGTACTGGTTTCGTTGCCAAACACAATAGCACTATTCCAAGTCTATGTGCAATCGGTTAGTGCAACATATGATTAGCCGAAAACTGAGCTAATAGTCCATTCAGTACAAAAGGAATCATGGAACTGAAGAAAATAGATTACCGAAACTTTATTTAAGGTAAGCGACGTGATCTCGAAGCCGTCCGTTTGGATGCAGACAATCAACTCTGGCATCCACTTATTCGTATATTTGATACTGAATCGTGATTTCCGTCATCGTGCTCAATACCTCGTTCGACTTGAAGGATCTATGAGCCACCACACTAGTTAGTTGATGTATCTGTTTTCGCCACATTAGGAGGGCAAACCACTTCAGATGTAGCGCCACCTAGAGAGAGGTAGCGAAGCGCGACTGATAGTGAACTTTCCTTTGCACCGTGATTCAATAATGACGAGGAGCCGTGAAAGTTATGCAGTGGAAGCTAATCTGACTCGAATCCTTTACTGTAAGATGTGCTGACTAGTACCTGAAAGGACAAATGAAAAGAGCTGGCGGCTGCGAACTTACTTTGATTGCGAAGTAAGGAGTAAGGAGGTCAGTGGAACTTCAATTTAGAATTTCTAAAATAGAGGACGAACCGTTTGTCGTGAGAAAGAGCTGCCAGCATGTGCCAGCACTGAAAAACAGTGTGAAAAAGGCGCGATGGGGTTCAAGGAAATTTTTTTCGCTTTCTTCCCTCACCTTGTTTGTTGTGACAACGCCATATGTCAAATGAAAACGAAATGTATCCCAGTTCACATTTTTCAGAGCTAAACAGATCGTGTGTTTTCCTTCCAAACAAGCCCACCAGATGCATTAACCTGCAGCAGAAGCTCATTACGAATTTGGGTTATACAATTTGACTACCAATTCACGAAACTTAAAGTTCTCAAAAAACCGTAAAAGAAAGATCAAGGTGATGGTAAAATGGAGTTCGAATCGTGGACCAACTGCTGCTCATGCCGATCAAAGCATCATTCTTACGGAAGATTGCATAGGATTCGTTTAGAAAAAGTAATACACTAGCGACTCACCGGGGAACCTGCGTAAAACTTGCGGTATGGCGAGTTCTACGAAATTTATTTATTATGCACAAACGTGCGCCACTAAGAAGCCTAACAGAGAAACTTTACACAGAAATACAGAAAAGCCGTAAAAACTGAAACGGTTCAATTAAAGTGCTTCACACACTAGATCTCATACATGCATGTAAATAGTGTTGGAATGGCATGAATTGAAAGGCAGTATGCTTTTATTGATGCCATTAGTGGCTCCAACATCAGAAAAAAATCCTCGCTATTCACTCGAACCTCAGACCACTGCAGTTAGTTGTAAGACAGACGGCAATCGCCGAAACGATCGAGAGTGGAGAGGCGGTAATTACAGAGCTGCCCAGAGAGAAGTTTCTTAGCCACGTAGCATCCAGCATTAAACAGAAGAAAATGAAATGATAGGATGCATCGTGACATCTAGTGTATGAAGCAGTTTTATCAAACTGTTAGCCTTATTGTCATTTTTCATTTCCTTATCATTTTTCATCTTCGCAGGTCACGCAGGACAGGAAGTCTTCTGAGATGAATTACTCTTCGAAAAGAAATAAATAATTGAAAAAGCGAATACATCAAAGTATTAATAAGAGCCCTCTAGACCTTAACAGTTCCAGCAAATTTGTTTTTCTTAATCTATTTCTAAGCATATGACTGTTTTTAGCAGAAAGCAATTCGGAAGGTAACATTTGCATCCATCTTGCGCCGCGATAGAGGGGTCCGGGAACTTCTCCCCTAACACGGCGTCGCACACGCCGCACCCGCCGCCTATTGCAGGATTGCGATGAAAGATTGGAGCGCGCAATTTGTGAGNTAGGGAGTCCTTTAATTATTTGAATTGGCTGGTCGCTCCCTTCGATTTCAATGCGGTATTGATCGTCGTTTATATAAGAGGAGTCATTTCAATTAATCAAGTCTAATAAGCATGAAAACTAAAAAGAAACAGAAGAAAAAACGATAAAATCCAATGAAAAAGCGAGCCAGTCAAGGAAAAATATCACGTCCTATCGATTTTCGGGAGGCGGGGTGAGTACGGTAATTGCAGTGACATTCGCCGCATGCCGCAAGGGAGAATGCCGCGATAGGGGAGAAGTTCCGTTACCCCGCGATAGAGCACAAAGTCGTGCAAGTGACTTCGATTTCTCTATCCAAACTCCTATAGTGCAGGTTGAAACCACCTAACCTTACGTGACGTTGCAAATCCTATGACTTTTTCCCATTCGGTGAGCAGTGTAGACTACAAAGGCAATAAAGAAAATTCATTGACTACAAATCTTGAGCAAATTGAATTGATCAGACTTTCAATTTTTCAGGCCTTAATGCAATATTATTCCTAAGCCGTGTTCGCCCTTGATATTGTATCCACCATTTTGCTTCATTAGATTAATGTGCAGATGCCAACTATGCCTACTTTCCCAATGAGCTGAGCCAGATTAGTTTTGAGAAGACCTGTTTTGTATTCAGTCTTCGATTTGAAGAAGTGGGCTGAGTGAGAAGCTCCAGCGTAAGCTACCTTATGTTAATAGTTAACTATTTGAGCTAGACACAGTTTTTATCAAATTCCAATAAAAAAATATAAAAACTCAGATAATCAAATAGCTGCGATATAATTCAATCCGTTCAGAATTAGCTGAATCGGTTCAGCAGCGAGAGCCGCTTATACCGAAGATCGACCTTCGACAGAAGAATTCCCAAAAGATGAATGGTTGGCTAGCCTATATTTCTATCTCTGATTTATCTCATAATATATTATAAAAGAAGGATTTGACGTCATATCGACCGTATTTTATCTATGGATAGGATTGTGGAGAGAGTTTTTATCAAGGATGTTATCAGAAAGTGAGCAATGAGAAGCCGCTCTATTTCAAGGACAACAATATTGAGAATCAGTGTAGTAATATCAGTGAATGACAAAACTTTTCCTTCATCCTGCAAGACCTTCACAGGTAGGAGTAAAACGGGGGCTACCGTTAGGTTGATGCATGATTATTGCTGATTTTTTCGCGGCATCTTTTCTCCCTGTGAATTTGAACTTTTAAATTCGGGATTTTTGCAGGAATAACCTTCTCGCTTTCCTTAACAGAAATTGGTCTAAAAAGTCGTCTTCATGTACGCCACATTATGCTCTATAAGTTCGAGAAATGTTGGAAGGCGGCACACTCATAACGTGATCTCAACGAAGTTCTCGGCGATGGAACAGTCAGCCAAATCCGAATAAAGAATGGAATTTGCTTCTACGGTCGCCCTATTCACCAGCAGAATCTCCTATGCATTATTACTTTGATCGCCCGTTGAAAAATTGGTTAACGAACACAACTTTAGACGAAGTGGAATGCTTGATGGCCAACGTCAAGGCGTGATCGCCTCCACGAATGAAACTCCTTCGCCTGTAGAATCCGACCTCCTAGCAAATGGGAAGCAGTGCTTGACGTTGGTGGTGGATATGTTCCGAAGCAATTATTTGAACATGACTTTGCTAGATAGTTCTATCGTGTCTTNAAGTAAAATTTGCTGAAAAAAATCCGTAATAATTATGCATCGACCTAATAGTTTGCTACCAATACTACCATTAAAAAATACGGGAACAGTACAGATGACGTCGCTACGTAGAAATTATTTACAAAATTCGAGTATTCCTAAATCGAATATCCCATAAGCTTACTTCATAATCTCCTCCTGCTCGGCAATCACTGGAATATCCATCCGAAAATGAGCAATGTAAATTTTGAATGACAAGAGAATGCATGGCACATCTTGACGTCGAATGGAATCAAAATAAAGTGGACACATACATACATAAAGAAAAGAGTTAAAGATTACAATAAATAAAGATTCTTGCTTTCAGAACTCCATTTCATAGGAAGTGGTGATAACCTTCTCAAACACGGAAAACGACCATCAAACCAACAAGTTGAAGAACAGCCGTTAGAGGAACTGAACACCTGCAACAACAGCTCCTGATCGGAGATCGAATGAATTATGCAGTAATCCAGAAACTCGACAGAACACTTATGAAGCCGTTTTCGCGGAGTCGAACGATTGCTGCGAGTTGTGCGCATGGTGATGGGTTATTTTTAATATAACCCCCAATTATGTTTGACTGCACGAGAATGTTTAAGACGATGAACAATGTATGGCCCATGATCTTGGGTACATTGTGTTAGGGATTGAGGGATGACACCTCCTGCGAAAAATGTCTTGCGCTTTATTTGGCTTCCAGGAAATTAGATCGCAGGGCGTATCTGTCTTTCTTTTTGAAGCTTGGCATCGTTGCTAGATGGACACAAGCTCTTTGCAAAATTCAGCTCTCTAAGGAAAGTATCACGCTTGATAATGCTACGACCTTATTCGATGAGGCGAGAAAAAGGAAGAACTGACTCAGTCATCGCTCTCCCTGTTTCTTTTGGCCTCTACAATTGGGCATGTACATAAGTACAAGCGATGGTATAGATGCCATCTTCAATTTTCCAATTCTCTAAACATGTCCGGTTTCTCAAATAGCGTGGAAAAACAGCAAGGAATGTTTGTCCATCAATCATAGAGCAGTTGTTCCAGTAGTTTTGGGGGAGGGGAGTCTCCGCTTATTGACCTCTGTGACATATTTGTCTAACTATGTTATATTTGTTTAACATCTTGCACGATAAAAAATTCTGCCTCACGAGTCGCAGTAGCGATTGCTACGGGAAGTAGAAGTTGCATTGCTACGGGGGTTCCTACGGGGGAAGCAGAAACTATATTGCATAAGTAATTCATCCTAATGACGATCCCACATTCCTGCCCTCTACAGTTTTAGTGAGCATGATTGTTTTTCAGAAGTGTCTGAAACCGAAATTCATGAGCGGCGTTCGAGACTATACGGCAGAAGCATTAGCTTCTCAACTCTTTTCTACTGTGTCTCCCATTTTGATAGTGGTGTCGACCTATCTTTACGTTGATGAACTCCTGCAACTCCCGGTTATAGAGAGCGTCTGCATCGATTCAACCTCAAAACGCTTTTCTATCGCCGCATTTTTAACGATTTGGTTTTTTGCTTGAAGCTTCTGAAGGGCGAGTTGAAGCTGAAGCCAAGTACTTACTGGACTTTTAGGCCTTGTCGAGGGCGCGCCTACAAGCTCTCTCTACAATGTCCTAAACTTTTGAAAAAGCAGTTTTGTAAAGCTTATAACTCCCTACTTTTCCGTGGGGCAAAATGGCTTCAGATGTTACCAGCTGAAATTCTCGCTTCGCAAAACAGCAACGTTTTCAAAAATAGGTTGAAGAAAATTGACTTGTTATCACGCCTTGGAATACAGGATTTTTGATGACTCTTTCGAAACACGTGAAAAAAAA
>UZAF01016613.1:46650-66280 GCA_900617895.1 Haemonchus placei
AGATCTTTCTACCTTTTGTTCTGAACCATACTTTCTCTTAATTGAGTGCAGGTTGTTGAGTTGATGTGATCTTGGAATTGTAGTTAGCGCACCTAAGCGTGCACCAAATAAATAAATAAATAAATAAATAAATAAACTCATATCGGAAATATTAACGAGTCTATAGCTAGGTATTTCAGCATATGTATCGTGAAGGCGCCATCTGCGGTTGAGATTTATTCTTGCAGAAGTCATGAAAAGTTTCGTGGACGTATGAATGTAGGCAGCGAGAAAAGAATTTGAACTACGCAGTAAGCCCTGAAAAACTAGGATGTACCCTCTACAGGTATACCCGCTCAAACCGATCACACTTTGTCTATAAACACGTGTGTCAGAGTACGCCAAAAACATACTAATGCCAAGTCACTCAGCCTCATTAGTTCATCTTTCACACAGTTATATGATCCTTTGAGAATCTACTCTTTCCTCATCAAGCATTCATGTGCTGGTATGATCGTTGTACTTTATTATCTTGAATACATTTTCTGGATGAGTTGCGGAAATTTTTGCTGTTTTTGCTACATTAAATTTTCTATAAAACAAAATTAGATTACCAAAAGGAAGAAATTTACGAAAATCCAATCTGATTCGATATAACGAATACCGTCCTATTTGCGTACATACCTGCCACATGAAACAAAGCCGCATACGATTGGTAGGAAAAAACCGGCTTGAAAAGAACCGCAAACACAGCAATGCTTTTCATCATGAAACCTCAACAAGTTTCCTGCAAGGGAGAAGGTGAAAGACGATAAAACTGCCTTAAATGACCATCTAGTGTCCCAGTTGCCAGAACAACTTCGTGAACCTGACTGAATCACAAGGGCACCGGGGTCGTGATGAACATTTTGACGGCTCACCGTTTTCGTCAGCTCGTCTCTTCAATTATCACTTTGCTATGGCGTAATAGACGAAAAAATGATAAATGTAAAAAATAATAGATATGATGTTGAAAATGACGAATTGTAAAGGCAAAGTTTTAGGTCCCCACCACAGCAATACTTGCTTATGAACCGAGCAAACCGCTGCTAACGTAGGGTACTTTTATTTTATAAAAATGTAACATATCCACCGATGAGATGATAGTGCGGTCGCTGAGCAATTGGTTCTTCTAGCGGAGACTTGTGAAAAATCATCCATGGGTTTTTTTGAGAGCGGCCTCCACGCTCTCAAAAAAAATGAAGTTAATCGTGAACATTTTCGTGCGATTATTTTTTACATCTTTCGACGTGTACGTGAAGTGCATGGCGAACTTACTAGGGAAGGATCCCAAGTCGACGCAGCCATTTGAAATGAGACCGGCACTGCTGGACGTGTCTTTGGAAGCTGAGTTCAAATCTGCTTTCCAAATCTGCCGAGCTCTCTAAACGGAGTTATGAGGGCGGTTCCAGGGAGCTTAACATAAGAAAACTTAAATTACATGGATGTGTCTCACTCCTCAACGGCCTCAGTGTAGTGGTAAGCGTGACGTTTCACGTGCGATAGGCTAGGGTTCGTGTTTTGTGGGAGATGGAGCTTTTGCATTATACAGAATCTTTCCCTTTAAGACTAAAAAATACTAAAAGATACCCTTATGGTGACTTTATCACGTTTCGTGACCTTTCAATGCCTTTGCTGATACTTATCCACATAAAGTATTACTTCAGCTTTACTCACATGCCCATGCACTATATTCACAGTAGGGCAACTTTTCCCACTTTATGGAGAAATATGATCCTCTAGCACGAAATGCTTGAAGCAAAGAAGCTTCTCACAATGGGAGCAACATATGAAAAAGGACTCGTCACAGCTCATTGACTTACGCTTACTAACCCTGAACCAAAAGGAAAACAGCATTGTGTAGACCCGGGTGAGCGCTTAAGTAGTCGGCGGCATACCATGAATAGAAGAGGGATTTCCTAAATCTGGCCGCACAGAACTGAAAGTAGACAAGCGATAGCAAGCGAAGAATGGGGATCTCGTGTGTACACGAGAAAGTTGAGATCATGAACTATTACATATGAGGTGGTGCGTTTATTAGAAATGAGCATCTATCGACTGTCGGCTGTATTAGCCTCGTGGTAGCCCCGAGCAGGGTGACATTCCTCTTACCTCCTTTTAAGGAGGTAAGACGCACTGAATAGCTTTCTGGTATTTGAATGATGTCCACGTGTCCACTATCAACAGTGCCGGTGTTTGTGAGTCCGGAGTTGCTAGATGCTGGATGCCAGATCGCACTCAATCTGACATCAACACCCACTCTACCATCTTCATTGCTCATCATATACGTTTTACTCCCCCGAACCTTCAATTTCTGCGCACGGAGGAAACTCCCACTCGGTAGCAGGTAGTTAGGTAGAAGAAGGTGTCAGCAAAGCATTAAAAGATCATAAAACGTGATAAAATCGCCATGAGAGTATTTTCTAGTCTTTAAAGGAAAAATTCTATATTGCAAAGACTCCGTCCCCCACAAAACCCGAACCCAAGCCTCTCGCTCTTAAAGCTTCACGCTTACCACGACACCAAGCCGTCGTTGAGAAGGGAGGCACATTCATGTAATTTAAGTTTTCTTATGTTTAGCTCCCTGAAACCACCCTCATAACTCCGTTTAGAGAAACGCTTGGCAGATTTGGAAATCAGATTTGAACTCAGCATCCAAAAACAGCATTGTAGGTCTCTTCTCAAATGGCCACTTCGACTTGGGATCCTTCCCTGGTTAGTTCAATTTTTGGCGATAAAGGACCAGTGTTTATCGATGGAATGGTGGAATCATCCGCGGTCGTAGTTTACTCCAAGACGACTTTCGTGGAGGCTCGCCTAAAGATAGTGGCGAGAAATTTTCATGAAATTTCACTGGAGCTCGGGAACGGAATTAATCACAGTCTGAAAACAAAAGCAAAATCTAATTAATCCAGTTGGTAAACCGAAACTGGAATCAGAATTGTATTAACCTCTAGGAGGGAAAACTTTCTTATTGCTGAGGGGAAAACCTAGCTCAAAAGATTTATTTAGGCCAAAAAATGAAGTTAATCGTGAACACTTTCGTGCGATTATTTTTTACAACTTTTTATTTTTTACAACTACGTGAAGTGCATGGGCGAACGCAGTCCCATTTTTAGCGATAAAAGACCAATGTTTATAGATGGTATGGTGAATTCATCCGCGGTCGTAGTTTACTCCAAGAAGACTTTCGTGGAGGTCGTCCAAATCAAAATCACTTTGCTCCGGAAACCCGTCATGTGTTTCGTCATGTGACCTATCGTGAGATTGGGACAACCTTAGGCATTAGTGGGTCCAGCATACATTCAGTTTTCCATGAACACTTGACCGTCAAAAAAATTCGTTCAAGAAAAAAAGTCTTCACTACGACAGTGCGAGCTCTCACACATCGGCTCAAACAACTGCATTTTTGAGCACTCAAAACATCGACTTGATGGGTAATCCGCCATATAGTCCTGGCTTGACACCGTATGGCTACTTTTTATTCCCGTACGTATAAAATGAGTTTAGAGACCAACGTTTTTCGACAACTGAAGAAGCTATTGATGAGTTCAGAAGGTACTTCATCTGGAGATACTTCATTCAGAGTGGCAAAAGTGCTTCGACAATTGGCTCAAACGCATGCAAAAGTGTGTAGACCTTAATAGGAAATATTTTGAAAAAAATAAAGCAATTTTCAATGATTGATATTTATTTTACTTCTCTACTCCCGAAATATAAAAGGCAACCTACGTACGGACTGTGTAAGCTTGCATAGCCATCTACTGGTCCTACAAGTGAAGTTATGTTGGCTGGTTGTGAGCTTGCAACCAGCTAACAACGGTACAAATGGAAAAAACACCACTTCTTTCATCCGCGGGACGAAATCTTCCACGAGTGGAAGAAGTGGCGGTTTTTCCATTTCATAGTACTCACGAACAAACGCAGCCGAAGACAAGAAATCTACGAGCACTCATCAGAAGTAAGCTGATACTGCATTCACCTAACTCTGAACCAAACTTATGAAATCTCAAGAAAAACTTATAGTGTTTCTACCTGCAGAATGAGAAGTGCCTCTGATCCTGGACGATAATTCATCAATGAGATCTTGCTCGTATGAGCTCGCATCGATGGCTCTGCACTACGGGAACCCCTTATGTCACCATTCATTCCCACTGCTTATGTAGACACTTCGATGAGAATGACGGCCCAATACGATGCTCGTTGACTCATTAACAGTGATAGCAACTGAGCGGCAAGTTTTTTTCTCATCTGAATAATGCCTCCTATCTGACGGGCAGATCACAAAAAGTTGGACCGGAAATTCTTGACGGAATTCTAGCTTTTCCACGAAAAGCTTAACCTACATAGGACACAGTGAATTTCGGAGTCAGAAAATAAATAAAGAGTTTCTCTCCGGTGAGTGTACTGATTGTTTAGGGTACAGGGAACAAAAAAAAAGAGTCCACTATGCGAGACTTGACTGAACAGTTCGAAGTCCATTCTGTCTGAAACCTTAGAAGAAAGAGCAGAAATAATGGCTGCGGTTTCGATAAGTGATAAGTGATAAGTGAATGGAAAGTCCAAACGATGTAAAAANAAAAAGGATGCCCAAACGTTGGGAAGGTATTGTGAAATTATGGAAAAGAGTTAAAAGAATCATATCTAGGCACCCGATCCCACTAAATGGTACCGAAATTGTCGATTAAATGACATCCAATGATACCTGCTAGTTTTTCGTGCTGGCTGCGCTCCTTGATACCTGAGTGGCACTTTATCCCTTTTGGAGGGCCTGTGGCCAGTGTCTCAAAAGCTTTAGAGCCTATCCATTACCCCCACTAAAAAAATCACTCGACCAGGTACAAGTTGTCCACTAGCCCTGTTTCCTCCGAGGATCAATGCCAAACCTAGCAATTTCTGTTTCTTGGAACATTTTCCTACTAGATTTGAACAAAAGTAACGTAAAGGGCTCAATGTCGTCTGATAAGAGAGATTGAAAAGCTCAGAGAACCAGTTTTCCGCCAAGTTCGCCTGAAGGAGAGTCAATCTCAAAGATGATCAGCTCAGAACAGGTCCTGTAAGGACGTCACTATCGCTTAATAGGCGGCATCGAGTTGACAATGTTCAAGAACGTTCCTCTGACCGGCACTTCGAATAATTCCAACATTCGTCTCTACGCCCTTCTTGAAGGACTTCGAAAGCATTCACAATTAGACTAACCTTGGAAAGCCCTCATAAACCAATCCAAAGACAGCCTCGATTGGTTCTTCTTTCTTTCCCTCCGAGATTCGCTCATATCGTAACTTGTTACAGCTTTCACATTCTCGTCTTTTTTACCACTCCCTATCTCCTTTTGCCACTGTTCTTTTGACAGCTTTCATTATTTCTTAAATCACCATGGTGTTTTCATTGAATACTTGTTTTCGAACGCTCGTATGTACCTGTTTTGTTTTGTTGTCTATTCTTAACACCACTAATTCCACTTTCTCGTTTTACCTATTTTCTCGCTCAATTTTCTGGTCCTGCTGGACAATGATTGAGCGATTCAACACTGTATCTCACATCGTACCATTCATCCCGTCTCCCCTTTATCGAAATAGGAGCCTGTGAAAAAACTTTTAGAACAATCCGAGCGTTTTTCTATCCACCGATAAGTTGCAAACCTCCTACTTTGCTCAAAAGACGACGATGTTTGTAGACGATTTTGATTTCTATGACTTACATAAGACCTGGATGTCCTTTCGGTGCGGCGGATTTACGGATCTCCATTGATTCAGCAAACTGTATTGGATCGAATCCCTTTGAATGGATTCCGAACGTGATTCCAATTGAGCTTGTTGCTTTTTTTTGGCTGGCATCAATGGTCGTTCGATTGCAGGCAAAAACTCGACAAAAGAATTCAGCGACGAGCCTATTAGGGAGAGCAGTGATTGCCGATAATTTTTTCAAGGGTCTTATCCGGTAACTCGGTTCAAAATGAAAGGATGCCGAGAACTCGCTGCTGCGAGACCCTGCTAAGACTTTAGACCCTATGTATTTTTTGCTAGTGCCTTTGTTTAAACCACTGTGCAAGAGATCATTTCAATTCACGTGCTTGCCTTACAGCTGCTGTAGCGATCCCTAGCCTTTCACTGTCAGCAGATGGCTAAGCATAATGAATTTTGCAGTTTGGGATCCCGGTCTCGTTCTAGAACAGGCAGAAAGGAGAAGCTTCTTTGTTACGAATCTTGGCTCAGTCATCACTACACCTTTCTTCATCAAATTTTGATTTTTTGTGCCCTTTCCGACCATACTGAGAACACCTGCTGAATGGGCTAAATGTCAATTGGTTTCAAATCCAAGGCAACAGCAAAAAGCAAACAAGCCGCACTAGTTTTCATTGATCACGGATGGCAAAACTAAGCTCAAAGGTCACACTAGCTACCACGTTGCAGCTTCTGCATCTTTGTGGGGTGCGTCACGCAAAAACCTTTCTACAAGAAAGGATAAAGCTTCTAAACGTCCTATTTTTCTTCTTCTGACTGCCTGTAGACTCGTCCCCCACCTAACAAAAAATTCGCTTCCCTGTTGAAAGGTGAAGCCGTTATTCTATCGTCGATTTGCAGCGTTAAATACTTTGAGCGATCAACGTCCCTCGCTGTTTGGATGCGAAGAATTAATTCTACAATGGCTACGATTCACGAAACTGGCAAACATTTCTGACCTTTCGTGACGTGCGAGTACTATTTCTACAACCGTAATGGCTAGTTTCAAAAATGTAGACTGACATTTATGCTTCAATCCTGCGCCGTTACTGCACTAACTGCAGAGGAAATGCAGATTTCTACGAGATTGATGAGTATAGTTGTGAATAAAACGTACAGATAGGAAAGCATAAAAATGCGAAAATATCTCGGCATTCGCAATTCTCGGTACACTGCGATCACTGTTGCAACCGCTTAGATGTGGTCTAAGCAGCTGAATCCCCTCCAGAATCCGGCCTGTTCTGCAGGTCGAGCTTCATTAAACGTTCTCGTTTAATGAGGGTTAGACTGATCTTCGTGAACAGCTTGTAAAGCACACTTGACATGCTTTGGCCGGTAGTTGGGAAGATCAACCTGGTCTCCCTTCTTGTGAAGAATGACCATCAGCAATTTCTTCCATTAGTTGGGGATCTTCTTCTTCTGGAGGTAGGATGTTATGTCTGCTGCGGGAAGCGCATGAAGTTCGTAGCCACCTGCACGGAGTCCTTTTCATAATCGCGATCGCGACCCTCATCTACGAATCGGGATCCGAGGTGCTCTTTCGCCATTGCGGATTTTTGGTTTTCGCATGTGTGTCGTGGATCGGTACAGGTTGGTGTAAAACCTCCGTGTAACTTCCTCCATCTCAAATCTCGATGTTGTAAGTAATCCGTCCTCCTACTTCAAACACGAAAAGGGGAATACTGTGGTCTTGAAGATCTCGATGGCATTTCCTTAGATTAGTTCTGCTCAAGACTGTCTTCAGTAGTCTCCTCTCCCTTCATAAGCGAAGGTCTCGCCGCACTGCCTCCCTGTAGCTGATATTCGCTTGCAGCCTTTCAAGATGTGTGGCGTTCTGGCCTAGCCTAGAGTTTCTTCTTGTCCTGAGATGCACCTGGAATGCGAGCGGAGGTATCCACTCGAGGAAGCTTGGCCTCTTCATCACAAGTGAACAGACCCCAAACCAGAGCGTCGTAGTCTTCAGTCGTTTCTCCAAGACCTGTTAGTCATATTGGGATAGGGCGCCATTCAGAACATCGCCGTCGTATACAACATGCTTCAAACTTTGCGCGATGTTGAGAGATCTTTTCCAGCTTGTGACTGAATCCGATCTTAGCGCGGAGGAGTCGATGACCAGAACCCTAGTAGGGAGATGGAACCACACCAACTTTTTGTTTATTAATATGTGGTCCAGTTCAGCATGAGTTGCACCGTTTGGAGACTCCCATGTCCAACGGCGGTGTTCCTCTTTCTGGAAGAAAGGGTTTGCATGGAAGAGTCGAGCCCTTCAATTCCAACAAGAGTCCAGCCAGACTGTTTCCGTTCTCGTTCCTGTCCCCCATTCCAAACTTTCCAATCCTGAACTCCTCCTCCTGTGCTTCGCCAAGCCTAGCGTTGAAATCTCCAACAATGAAATTGTAGAAGTACTTTCCGTTGTGGATGATTTTTTCAAGTTGGTCATGAAACGCATCGAGCTCTACTTTTTCAGCTGTAGAGCGTGGAGAGTAGGTGGTGACGATAGAGATGGCCTTATGTCGAAGGCGTGGGATGGCGAAGCGAGGAGCAGGACCTCGTAAGAATCGACGGGATGATGACTGATGGGTGCACGACGAAACCAACGCCGCCGACGTTTCGCGATGGAAGCTTTTCACCACAAATGATGGCGGTTCCATCATTCATTCGCCGTACGTCGGTCCTCCTGCACTTGGTTTCTTGCAGCGCAATCACATGATACTTAATGTGATTAGCCGCATCGAGGAGCTCATGGAGAGAGGCATTGGAAGGGCTGTTCTCGCGTTGTAGGTATGAAGTAGGAATCAGTCTCCTTGTCGTGTGGAGAGAGTGCTGTCATGGTTCGAAATCCTGTTCGACCCAAGATTTCTTCGCCTCTCACCGGTCGCCATACTGTCCGATGCCGGAAACCGCTGGGCCCAGCGTGTGGGGAACTGAGGCTGATTCATTGCTGTTTCAGCAAGCTTGCTCCTGGAACCTTAACATTGCCTTGCCAGGGGCAGTGTTGAGTCTTCACCATCATGGCTATAGCTGACCTACTCATAGCCGTTCAGACATGCAGACGTGCCGTTGAACTATTAGTTATATATAGATATTCATATAAATAGTAATTAAGAATAATGAAGGCTCCAACGCAAAACGCGGACGAGTTGATGAATTCTCATCTGAATCTCAAAGGCACAGCCCATTATAACTTTGAGTTGCCCTTTTTTGGTCAAAAAGCGGGACAGTAGCGAGAATAGTTAATCGTTAGTGAAGAATGCGAGAAAATTCGCCGAGTTCAAGAGAAAAATAAGGCTTTTCAAATGTAGGGATAATAGAGGCTGGACGAGATCACCACGAAGGAAAAAAATGGAAGGGGTATTTGGACGAGATTTCAGTTGTTGCAATTGCTCAAAGAACTGACGACATCAAGCTAGAACTGTGAAGAACTACCTTTCACTGTCACTATGGTCCACGGCAAGTTGGTTGGCCACCCTACTTTGGCTCCCCTGCGATTGGTGCAACCTCTACACTGTCGGTGAAACTCGTTCGAGTTTACACACGTTACAGTTTTCCAGCCTTTATAACGCCCCATCCAGGCCGTTTTCAGGTACGGCAGCGCCACATACGGCATGCAGGGGTCCTGCAAATTACTTTCGCGGGATATCTTAAAAGTCACTTTTATCGTAAAATCCTGAACCAGCAGATAACAAAAAGTTAGCAGACGTGATTGAGATAGCTCCGTCTCTAACGTGGTTCTGAGCGAAGGAAGTCGGGCCGGTCGATATCTAGGTTAACGACTAATAATTATATGACAGTACGCCATTCTCAGTTTCAGGTATTCTGGTTCTAGTCTACTGAACGGAGCATCGTTCATTGTTTATTTGGCTGTAGGTCTCATCAATAATACCACAAGACATGTAAGCCTCCCTAAGTCTCTGGAAGATAGAGGAATAGCCTTACGCATAGGTTCCTTTTTTTGATTTGCCTTTCAAATGAATCTGTTATCATACATAAAGGAATCTAGACGGTAAGTTGGCCGCCGATCCGCGACGGCTGCTTCTATCGCGTCATCTTGTTTTCAGATAATGACTCACACAATCGCTGTTCGTCTCTGCCTGAAGTTCTTGTTCGAATTCGATCTATATGCTTTTGCGATCTGATCGCTCAATCAGCACTAGTCCACTACTATTTAACCCTACTCCATTTCTTCAGTAAAATCCTTCTTCCTTCCTCTCCCGAAAGTATTATATAATGCTCTTTCCGTTACTGTTATTATTTCTGTTACAATTAATTTAGTTGTTTCTTGGAAGATTTTTTGAAGTCTGTTTCATATGAGAGCGAATCAGAAACCAGTGGTTATAAAACCTCACTTGCTGTGAAGATGAACTACAGGAGGTTCTGACACTAACCTGCATGTTCAATTTCTCATAAGTAGGCAAGAGATGGTCTTCCCAGTCACAGCATGCGACTCTTCCATGGACGATGCACTGATTTTTCAATCGGAATCCCAAGACCATTGGAATGGCCGTCAATTCTGGTCCGAAGCTGAACTTCCGCCCATATTTCGCCAACGCTGTGTGCGTCAAATATCTCATCGCAGTGGAAGGGAATGACAAGCTAAACTCCTCCGGAGAATGATGCAATTTGTCGTAGTCGAAAGCCAGCAACTTATTCACTTCGACCGAAGCTATTCAAGCTTTAAGTGAATAACTTTTTCAATTAAACGGTCCACTTTTCATCTTACGGATAAAACCCTCGTTATGATCCTGTTACTCAGCGACTATCCATCTCAGGGGAAGAGATGATCACGTCCCTATGGCAGAAAGAGCACAGCACATAAACTACCAAAATCGCAAACTCACGAACAACTTATTTATGTGAGCTGAGTAGCCCCAGCAAAAAACAAGCCTTCTATCTTCCATCGTTCTAGTGAAGGAGTCCTTTCAGGAGTGAAAAAAAATGAGGAAAGGAGACTATCCATGATATTTTTGCTACAAGTTTACTCCTATACAAGTCCCTCTAAAAAGTGGAACGCCTATCTTCTGGTTGGTTATGCTTCTAAATTTGCAAAACCTCAACGCAGTGGCACTAGTACTCCGACCATCGGAAGAAAACCTCAAGCGGTCTTCAAGAGTGGTGTCTCAGGAAAAGCCTCCAAACCTTACCTCTGCAATGAAAGCAGAACGAGGGTCAGCTGTTACTTTTAGCGAATCTGTGGAATTTCTCATGAAAGGAAGTCATGGGTGTCGAGTGAGTGTGAAGTTCTTTCTGAACGCTTTCTTGAAGCATTCCTCCAGCATCAAACACGATATTACCCGCATTACATCCTGTTTCTCTGTTTCCTAGAGTGGACGCTGGTAACGTCTCCTTTCGTCTCTGTCGCAAGCCAAAGTTGTCTAGTGTATTGTACTCGCTCGAGGGGATAAGACGTAGCATCCTTTCCTTTCAGAGTTTCCGTGAGGAAGTCTATGACGCTGGCGGCTGGCTTTGTGCTGGTTTTATGTGCTGAGGGATCCAGTCAGTACCGCTCTCGTCTGAAGGTACTCAAAATGTTGCACGACGTGTTCACCTCACCTGATACTCAATTTTATCGCGTGAACAACGGCATCCCTGATCTTCGTTCATTGACGGAACTCGGAACTCTACATTCCCCTCTGCGCTTGCGCGTATGGGGTAAAACTGAGCATGACCCTCTCAGCAGCGCGTGGAATGACATTGATTGCATGCTCATCATACTCCGTAAAATATGGGATAGCCTGGTTAGCTAGCAGAAGCCTAGTAAGCCCTTACGTCAGAGCTTAGCGCGCTGCTCCTGGGTACCCATATGCCAAAAAATGTAGTCAGAATAAAACAGAATTCGCCCATAGAAAACTGACAGCGATGCCCAAGCCCAAGCACAGCTCCCGGAGATACGTGCGATAGAAATGAGTTCGTTTGTATCGCAGTTCCGAGGTTACAGCTGAGACCCTTCGTTCAGGAATCATCACTAATTAATGAGACGGTGAGGCGGAGGGGTGTACATGAAGCTCTCGATCATCGAGGGGAGAGGATGATTACAAAATCAGCGATTTTTTTCGAGCAGCACTTAAGCGTCTCTTTGGAGATAACTGAACTTCTCGCAATTCTTCGAAGTAATGAACCGAGGGCTAGCTGGGAAATGAAGCCTAGCATATCGAGAGCCATACAAAACCAGTTCAAAATGCTACAACTTCTCATGCAAGGACAAAAAAACGGGATAACTTGCCATACGTAAACAAATGAAGGGATATCTTGCCATACAGGGCCAGGATGAACGGTGGTCTGAACTTAATATTCATCAACTAAGACCTAGTTTTTAGGCCGCAGACTACATATATAGTAGGAGCTCATGATCAAACAGTGACACCAGAAGCAAACTAAAAACTACCCTCACTGTACCAACTACTTTTTAAATACTTGTTTTAAATGAGCTTCACACCCGGCATCTGTGCATGAAGACCGAGAACGATTTCATTTTCTCCTGAAATCCAGCTCGTTTAAGACGCAGTGGATGAACTATTGACCTAGAAAAACACCATAAAACCTGTTTTGAAGTTGCTTTCAATGGGTCTTCTCCTCCTGATTCGAGGGCACTTCATTTTTTTCCGTTCATAACTGCACCGCAAGGTTGGTATAGAATTAGTATTATTTAGTGCTCTCGCAGCTACGCCAAGGGAAAAACGTAAGCTTGGCAGTAGGAATTATCAGCAACATATGTACTGCTAATTGGTCGAACAGCTTTGCTGCATGGAATACTAGCCTCCGAAGTAACTTAAACATAACATACATGTCATAATTTGTGGAAATGGAGGGAACCCTTCCTTTATGAGTTGCTGAATATGATTTGCCAAACGGACAAGGCAGTCGCAGCTATCGCTCTCCCCTATGTATCCCTACACTCGGCCAGTTAGAGGAAGACAAAGTCTTATTCAGGTACCTAAATAACGGCAACATCAAAACTTTGCCCCAGAGGCTCGCAAAAAATCCACCGCCCTTGCCCGGTTGCAGATTTATCACCAATCGTACTCCTTGAGCGTTGCTCTTGTTGAATCCCCCTTCTCAAGCACCACTCGGTTCAACTAGCTTGAAACTTACTATGGTCTAGAAACTGCACTTAATGACTTTTTTGACTCACGGTTTCCTGACTTTTTAGCAAAAGCCATCACCGACCTCTTCAAAAGTGGGAGTAGGCTATTTATCTCTCTGGTTGATACGATATTTTAAAACCCTGTTTAATTTCACAAGTACTAGAAATAAATTCAAGATTATCTTATCTTTGTCAATGAACTCCCTTGCCAAGCTAAGATTTATAAACACCGCAAAGTCATCCAACCACTTCCCAAACATTGCAATGGCTACGTCGAAATCGGTGTTGATTAATGGAAAGTGCCCATGCACCGCAATCCGTTCAGAACATTCATATCTAATAAGCTACTGTTCAGATCTGGTTTCGTATATCACATTCAACTAGGAAGAAGCTCTACATTATTGGGTCAGAAAAACTTTAGCCAAACGTTAGTAATCTCATATCTTCCTTCGGATCTCTGAACTCCAATAGGGATCTGAAACAAAGGCTAGTAAATGATTCATGATGATACTAAATCTACCTTCTTTTTGATATTCACACTAATAGCTTAAGTGAAGAATATGTATTTACAAGTACTCCAAAACCCCTAAGTCAAGCCGAAACTTTGATTTTCTATAGTGAAGTGAATTCTGTAATGAGGTGAGCTGCTTCGTGATTGAGGTTCCTTCGCGCTATCTTCATTGCTTCTCCAGAAAAATTGATGATACTTCTGAATGCATAAACAGGCTGCCCTATGTATGCGTATTCAAAGAGCCTTTCTCTTTTTTGATGTTGAAAAATGATTCAGTTAACCATCCCACCCAACCAATGCTCTTTCAAATCGATCTCTCTCATGACGTACTTGAAGATCAAATTTGACTTCAAACTGGAGCCTACCGGGTTTCCGTTGTCCTTAGTGGCGATTGTTACTTGGAATGGAACATCAAGATATCGCATAACGTGTCCGGCCCATCTTATCTGTGAGTTCATGACGTAGGCAACGGAATTCCTGATCTTCGTTCGTTGAAGGGGCTCGGATCTCCTGATTTCCTTCTGCGCTTGCATGTATAAGAAAACTCCGAGCATCGCCTTCTCCTTTTCGTGCGTTGAATGGGTTCGTAGAGTCCAAGTCTCTGAGGCGTTTGTCAAAGCAAGAAGCACCGCGGTCCCTCCATATTCTTATTTCCTCAAGCGTAGCGTTTCATATTCTTGGGTTTCCTCAAGCGTAGCGCTTCTTCTGCTCGGATTAAGATGACATAAGTAGGACCGTTGAGCTTCATCACCCCCAAGTCTTCCCATTCCAAATGGCGTATGATGTTCTCGAAAGCGGCACCCTTGAGCGAGATTGTGTCACCATGCCAAACCCCACCCTCAGCGTCGATAAAAACTTTCTTGCAGAATGGCGATAGCCTCATCAAAAAATTGATACGGATTCGTGAGGCGTCAACATTTATTTAGAGGGAACACTTTGGTTGCTTTAGACTTGAAATTCCTCTTCTGTCTCGATGGAACAAAAGTCTATTAATGTCAGATATAACGGCTGTTTCATGCGACAAACCAGTGAGTCGTGTGAGATATCGGACGAGACCGATTGGACTGAACGCTTTCCGGAACACTGCTTGCTCGCATGGCTACCCCTCATCTAGTATTCTGCCAATCCTTTTGAGGATGGCTCGATGAAAATTCTGAATGTTACGGACAGCATGTGTATAATGGGCGATAGTTGCCGATATAGCAGGTTTTCTTTCTTTATACAGCGACACAGGTTTTCTAGTTTCTCAAAAGTGAGTACTTTACATTTAGTATTGGGTAAAGAGCAGAGCCAGGGTAAGCTAGCAGAAAGTTTTTCAGTTATTCTACTTTATTCCGGAAGCCGTTCATTTTTTCATCAACGTTATGGCATGTCGAATTTTGGAAGGGAAAATAGAAGATCAGCACATCCATCCTGACTAAGATGTTAGATGGGCACATAAAAGAGGCTCCTGCTATAAGTCGCAGATGACCTTACTCATTGCCGTTCAAGATGCGCTGACTGTTTCAGCCGAACGACTGAGGAAAGTTATCATGGACTTGCGTTTGGCGGATTTCGGGCGGCCTTTGTAAATGCTCTTATCGGTTTCGGCGGCTTCACCATAACTGCTGCTTTTATTCCTTACACATTTTCCGGTGAAAACGTAGTAAACGTAGTTGAGGGGGAGTGAACCCATCACAATGTCAGTAGATCAAGAAATGAACTCGGTGTGACGTGTTAATCCTTGTTATATTAGGACTGAATCAGAAACGAAGAGGAGCATGGGACCGGCCATCTGTGCGCTTTTATGCGGATTTAGCCAGGAGATCTGATTTTTCAAATAAGCCTAAACAGGGTAGGAACACCTGGATGGATGGGATGATTACCTCGTGCGAAAAACTGAGAACTCGCTCACTACGGTGCTGCTTCGCTTCTGAGGCTTAGTTAGAAACTTGCATATCCCTAGTGTAACAGGAATAACACGTAAGACTTAGCTCAATCGTTGATTCTAACATTGAGATGTGTGCCCCACCCCCTCTATGCATTTTCATCTATCTTCGTTTATCGCTTTTCTGTAAAGTTACGCATGTTCAGAAGCTAACTGGTGATTGTCTGCGGCTCGCGTGATTCCACGCTAGCGTATCAGCTTGATTGTTGTCTACAAAGAGACGTCACTTCATTTTAGACTCCCTGCTTTCGAAGAACTGTCATGGGAATATAGGACGCTCCAATTATATTGTTTATCGGTCCTCCTAAATACAACGCGCTATGTGAGCCTGTTGGTTTGTCTGAGTGTGCGTTTGACCGAAAACTCATAACTCTCGTTCCCTCGAAATTGAAACGTTCAAATTTAGTAGGCGTACAGTGGAAAAATTAGGATGGTGGTGGTGTTATCGGAAGTGACTAAAGCTCGCGAGTTCGGAGGGGGGGGGGGGGGGGGGGGGGGGAGGAGGCGTAGGGGATGTGGGAGAGCTTGGGCGAAATGAGTTTCAGCATAACTTGCGCGGTCAAGTTGGAAAAAGATGGAAATGAAATAAGTTACTTAAGCACGCGTGATTTGAGCAGGATTCTGCTCATGGAGAAGGAGGCGCTCACGAAGTTTGTCGGGTGTGTGTGAGTGTTTGGCCAAAAAAACTTATACTCCCTGTCCTATGTTGGAAGAGAGATGAACGACAGGCTTACTCTAGAGGGTGGGTCAAAATCATGATGACACAGATATTACATACACGAAGACGAACAGAAAGCTAATGAAAGAAACCAATTCGAAATAAGTGTTCACCACTAAGATTTCGCAAAACCAGCACGCTGGAACTGAGATCGGTTGTATTCTGTTTTCACCCAGAGACGACGATAGTGGGCACGCAGCAAAGGTCAACAAGTTGGTCGCGGCTCTTTGAGAGCCATTTTCGAGATTATTTCAATTCTCGTTTGAGCTGACGGATGCCTTTATTTCCAAGGTTGACCACACTGAAACATCCATGAGAATTAGGCCAGAGCTCCTGTGTGGTCTCTGATCGAAGGTTATGAAGTCAAAGAACCCCTTTCACGAAATTTCTAGACAATTTCTGATAACTTACGTTCAAGAGTTCCATCCCGAAAATATATCTGGTATGAATCGTGGGTAGTGAGCCCAGCGCTCTATCAGCTTCACTCCTTCCAGCTTCATGAGAACCCTGTCGCTCTGCTCATTAGCACCTTTTCGCCGTGATGATCTTTTTGTAGGTGAAAAGAGACTCCCAACGACGATTTCTTCAGAACCGGCGTAGCATCTTTTGTGAGTCAATTTTTCTCTTCTCTTTAGCCTGCTCAAACGAAAATCAGTTACTGATTGTACGAAGGTCTTGTTGCGCAGATAATTTTCCACGACTTTGCGCAGAAAACTTCACGAGACATCCATCACTTTAGCCACTTCGTGCGCAGAATGAGCTTCACTGCTACGCAGACCTTCGCAGTGCTCTCTGAAAGATGCTCCAAAATATAGTCGCAGGCCTCTTATTTTTACTACTCCGGTCTGCAGTTGTTTCCAACTCTCAATGGCGTCTTATGGTTGAATATACCAGCGGCATGGTTATATTGACTCGTCTGAAGATGTCAAGTGCCAAAGTGCTTGCAAGTGTAAAGTGATGATTGATTCACGGAGTTCCTACACTCTCATTATTTACAGAATCTGCCAGAGGTTCAGTATCACTAGAAAGGGAACAATGTAATCTACTTTGTGAAATGGACGAGACCGAACGATTTGTTTTAAATTCAGAAGAAAATCGGTATGGGTGGGAGAGCCAGCTGTCATCTTAATTTTGGCACACATTGTACACGACAAGGACGTAAATCAACGATCCGACTGGTATAGTATACACCAACGCGGACATCACATCACAAAGTCATTCGAATCGGTTTGGAAAATAATCACTATAAACAGTATCAGCAGGCCTCATATTTCATGAGATGTTCACCCCTGTTAACATGCGCAAACATGACATGTCACAATTCTTACCGCGCCTACGCGACTTTCTACGTACAGACACACAAACCGACATACAAACAGACACACAAAGTTAGCTCTTTAGATGTAGAGATATATATTGTGGCAATAATTATCCTTTACTGTCCCACTTTGTCGAGAATAGGCTGGATTTCTACCAAATTTTTTTCAAGAAGATGAAACCAACTAGAAACTTGCCCAGCGAAGTAATTTGGCCCGTTGAACACAGATATCGCACCCATTCGTCATGAAAATGCCTGGCACCTCCACGCTTTTTCTGCATGACATTGCCATGGGGCGTCGCTAGAATGCATGCCAAAACCAATGGCGCGTTTTGGCGCCAAAATCACTACGACGAACGGATGCGATATTCGTGTTCTACGGGTCAAATTACCCCTCTAGGCAAGTTTCTAGCCGGTTTCATCTTCTTTGAAAAAATTCGATAGAAATCCAGCCCTTTCTCGACAGAGTGGAGCAGTAAAGGGTAAATAGTGCCAAAAATTCGATAGAAATCCAGCCCANGGGGGGGGGGGGGGGGGGGCAAGGGAGCAGGAATTGATAACAAGCGAGAGATGCTGTCATGCAGCAATAAAGGATGCATGCTGCTCCCCGTGAGCAGAGAAACCTTGGCTCTTGGAGGGTGACATGTGATGCGTGATCGTGAAGCCTGGCGATAGAGTGGTGAAGAGGGTACGATAACCAATGATGTTAACTGAGTCATGAGAGGTAACGTCACTTAGCCCGTACGCCACTCCTGTTGACAGAGCAGCTTTGGATTTGAACATGTGATGAGAGATGGGCCGGTATCGATTTGTATTGTACAAGGCATGGTAGTAACCAGTAAGGGTTGATAGGAAGCTGTAGGAGAAGAGAACATTTAGCTGAATGCGTCTCTAAATTCAATGACCGGAAAAATGAAACTTTTAAGACTGGTTGTGGGAACTGTGATGGGATCGTAGATGGTTGGGGTCAAGGAGTGATTAAAACTTTTGTGGGCTGATAACTGCCACTAAGGCAATTCATCTTTCCGTACGGCAGCGAAGTATTATTACCTTTGGGTGTGGTATAGGGTGTGACTTGATCGCAGAAGCGGAAAAAGATAGAAGTTAATAAGGGATCGTACATTTTCCGAAATAGGGTGTCCCGAAAGTTTTGAGAAAAGTTAGCCGCTTTTTTAAACATAAAACAATTACAGCAGCAAACTTAGATCAGTGATCAGGATAGTGGCCCTTCTTAGCCACAATGTCTCTCCATCAACCGAACAGGGCATTGACGCCATTTCTCCAGTTTGAAGAGAGGCATGACGCAATTCATTCATCTACCACCCACTTGACCTCTCGACAGTTGGTGAATTTTCTCCCTGTAGGCAGGTCTGTGGGCTTCTGAAAGTATGGCAGTCATATGGGATGAGGTCAGGTGAATATGTGGGGAGTGGGGTAGTCAGGTAATGCCAGATCTTTCCAGCTCATCCATCGACTTTCTCGTCCGGGTTGGTCGAGTATTACCTATCACTATCAAAAATTTCCCTGTAACTGGTGAGAAATCTGAGCGCGGAACACCATCCCCCAGCCGTTAACAGAATACTCCTGTCTCTACTGCAGTACACTCTGGTAGGATCCCGTAGTAAGACACCCGGTTGAGCAGAGGACGAGTGAGCTCATGTCCTTCTCGGCGTGTCTCCTCGCTTTGTAGCGAGCTGTGGCCTTACGTCCACTGGTAGGCATAAAGTTTTCTTGTGTGGATTTTCATATAAATTTTCATATGATGATACTCAATTTTTATTCTAAGCAATAATTAAGTCGGTTGATGTCGTCGTTTGCTTACAGTCGAGGAGCTTCTGGTACACACGTACACACTGACTCGCACTCGAGCTGCTGCTCAGCCAAGGAATGGGCGATACTTGCAAAGAGACCTGCTTTAGAAGCGACTTTTGCGTCGAACGTCATGAATATTGGAATGGGGAGTAGGTACCGTCTATTCCATATCCTGTGACTTGAGGGGATCGCTCTGATGGGAGGCCAGAACAGTGTCGGTATTTGAGGACAGTGGACGTTCGCTTAGACAAACTTCGTCAAAGCAAATCTGTTCTGAGTAGAAGCGATCGTGCCATTCATGGTAGGTGTCAAGAAAAGTTCACTGCTGCCATTCAGTCACCATATCTCATTCCGAGCCTGAGTGTCGAAGTGATCAGTTTCGTAATGGTGAAGCAGGAGGCTCCGGTAGTAGTGTCGGTCGGACATAATTCAAATGATGATAACTCACTTCCAAAAATGAAGTGCAACACCGTTCTTTCGTTTTTACGACCTACCAAGAGTGCCCTTTTCCTGTCTTTTTTT